>KZ808287.1:192425-203528 GCA_000696205.2 Oncopeltus fasciatus
AGTTTTATTTTCTTTCTTGTTTTATTTTAATTTTGAAATGGATTAGGAATAAATAGGTGTGCTTTTAGGTGTCGCTTGAAATTGTCAGGAAGAAACGATATACACTCTATGAGACAATAAAGATATCAAATCTTAAAAATCTCTCTTTCTCTCTTCTTTCTGTCGTTCATTCTCAAGAGTAAATTCGGCCACTTAATGTACGAGGAACATAAAAATGACTTTTTTTTTTTGTATTTACTTATTTTATATTGTATTTTTTTTAAAAAAGCTTTGGGCCATTAATGGAAGGGCCATCTAAATGTTACTACCCTATTATGTATAACTGTTTGTGGTGGTTGTCATTTCTAGATAGAGGTACTCGAACCTGTAGCGTTATTCGTTAGTCCAAATGTACCCCATGAGCAACGTCAGAGAGTTATCTGAGGAATGTCGGCCGCTAAAGGATTTAAAATGAAGTATAAATTCTTAAAAGTGTGAAAATAGAATGTACCCTTAAAATTTGTGAGTTTTCACTTAGAATTTCTTCACTAGTGCAGGTCTGTCTGACGTCACTCTAAGCTGTATAGACGTTATCCTCTGTGTCTGTGTTTCAGATGTGCCGTTCCCGCCCTCACACAAACTCACCGCTTCCGAGGTGTTCGACGCCAAGTCCGGGAAGCCCCGGCCGGACGCCCTCAAACAACACTTCATGGCCGAGGGGAGGATCGACGAGGCGGCCGCACTCAGGATCATCAATGAGGGAGCCACCCTACTCAGGTCGGAGAAGACCATGATCGACATTGAGGCCCCAGTCACAGGTCAGTCATAGCCGACAAGCAATCACAATATAATCTTATTTATTATTTACTTACTTGATTGTTACCAATTGTCTGTCTGGAGTCACTTACCAAAACTGTATTTTCCTATCGAATTTGACGATTCCCACTCCAATTCTGCTCTTCAATCACCTTCTACTCGTCCATTTGCCACTCACTAATCTCTTAAATTGTTAGCCTCACTGATTTTAAGAAAACACCGAAACACAATTTCAAGAGTCATGATCTCCATTTAGGCCTCCTCATTAATAATGAACAACCTTATCTAATTTCTAACGTGGGTCGACCTTTAGGTCATTAACCCGTTTGTGTCAGTGTTAGGCGTTGTGCGGGAGAGACGAGAGGAGGACGGGACGCTGTGGGAACACAGCCAGACATCTTTGTCCTGAGTTGGCTGTGATTGATGGAAGGATGTCTTAGTTAGAAGGCTCCTGCTGACTGGGCTGTACCTGCTCCTTCCCAAGAGAGCGCGCACAGCCCAAGGAAGTTCTGGACATTTGTCCTGCCGCGCCCCAGCCCCGAACCCCACCCGCTAGGAACAACCTTATCTATGTGCTTCTCACAACAAACCCATTTCCCAACAGTCTAACGTGGTTTATACAATTTACATGCTAAGATACTGATTGGTTGGCTTCATATATCGGCCATTGGTAGATAAATTTCAGTAGAAGAAACAACCACGATATTAATGGCTGTACACTCTCCCACCACGTTTTGAGCGTAAAACTCCATTGTTTTTCACTTCTGATGAAGCTTGTGCAATGGCTTCCGTGGACTTTGCACTGGCGTGTATGCTCATTGCCCAAGCCAGCCAGGTCTCCCATCAAGGTAGGAAGGACAAAGATGTCATTTCCCCAGCCTATTCCCGTGTCTTCCAAACACCCTATTAATGACACTCATGTCTCGCGGCCCTCTTCAGTTAATTAGGAATACATAATAATATTGCCTGTTCCTTTCTTAGTCCCTCTACATGTCTGGTCACAAATCCTTTCCTTGGATTCATTGCCAACTCATCCTTGCAACTTCCCCCAACGGTTTTTCAATCCCTTCATCTGTCTTCTTAGAAGTGGCAATAATCAAATCGAAGGAAGTTTATATTTATATTGGTATATACAATTTTAGGATGTGCATGTTGATGAAGATTGGATCTTATATGTTAACTGGGTGTTGTCACTGGAGAACGTGTTGCCAGTTTTTATAATTGGAGTGGATAAGCATCTGCTTTTGTTGCAAGGCCTAGTACCTTTTTTTGGTGAACAAAACGGGCAACACGTTCTCCAGTGTCAACACCCACTTAACATATAAGATCCAATCCTCATTAACATGCACATCTAAAAATTATGTACACCTGCTTCAATGCAAATTTTGTCCTGCTTTTTACTTAGGAAAATGTACTACGCCCCTAAACCTCAGAATTAATAATCACAGAACATCCTGTTCAGAACCACAGTCCCCTCTTCCCATAGCAAGGCATACTCAGAGTCATTTAATGAGTTTTAATGACGTTTTCCAAGTTCATGTGATTGAACAACTTCCCCGAACACGGCTTCAGATTTGTAACTGAAGACGAGAGAGTGCGCCTATATCCACAATCTCAAAGCCACTATAAGACCTGGCTGTTTCTGCCTCGCAGATCATTCCTTTCTCAGATCAAATTTAAGTATTTACTTACATGAATGCCATCTATAGTGAAGAAATGGACATCTACAGAGCTTACGCAGCTCCAGGCTTAGGTGTACAAGGCTGTTGTATGGATGTGCTATAACAGGATTTTCGTCTCCTACGTAATAGCTGATCATGTGTACCATACCATATATTGTACGTCATTACCTCAATGTACGTCATCACACGTTTATTGGTGAAGAAACATTCTTTATGGATTTGTTCTCTCCCTCTTAGCGTCTTCTGCTTTTGGGCAGCTCGGCGTATCATTAGAGATCCTGCTAAATCTGACCTTTAGGGGGTGAAGGGGTGGCTTTTATGAATTTGACATTTTAGCCAATTACTTTCTTTCCCGCCCAAGAACAAAGTCCGCTATTTAAAGCGCAATGGACTTGCCTCTACAAAAATATGTTTTATTCTAATTTGAGCATAATTGTCTGTTAAATGACGTATAAGGATTTATTTTTAAATGTCATTAAATTTTAAATGTTATTTTTGTGGAATATAGCTTATTAGGTTCGTTCTCTTGAGAGATTTTTTATTTATGTTTATAATATTCTTCTCTCTTCAGGATAAAATGAAAAAAAAAAGAGAAAAATTTCAGCTACTTAGGTGTGAATGCTAGCGCTCACCATTTATTGTTTTAGGAAAAGACAAAAAAAAATGTTTGTCCTTAAAAAAAAAAGAGAAAAAAGAGAACCTCCATTTCCGTCATTAAAAGATCTTAATAAGTAATATAAAGCATCAGATATTGTGTCCTTCATTAATTTTCACTCGAAAAGTTTCAATCTGTTTTTACACTCTGAAATGAATTAAGTCATATATGTACTTGAAAAAAATGTTGTTCCTTTGGATTTAAATGGTATTATTAATTTTTTGCATCAATAATTCTATTTTATACTCCTTATTTTAACTAATTACGAAGGAAAGTAGTTCTTTGGATCTTGGCTGATTAAAAATAAAAAATATTTTCAAATTCTACAGGCCTGTTTTTCGAAAGCAACTCAAAAGTTGGAATGAAAAAAAAAAATTTTTTTTTTAAAGCATTAGATAAGTTATTTACTGGCTGGACTGTAATTGGTATAGAGAAGAAGGGATGATCTGTGCGAAAGTCAAAAATTTTACATCTTTATTTCTTCATTATTATTACTTTCACAAACAAGTAATAAAATAAAATATACATGTGTAATAGATAATATTTGTAAAATGTTATTTTGTAATATTTATATTCTATCGTTCTTTTTAAGTGCATATTAAGAAGGATATTACAGAGTGTAATTTCAGGGGTTGGTTTGCCCCTTAATATTTAAAAAGTTTTCTATGGCAACTATTGAAAGTGCTCATTTCTGACCGAAACTGTAAATATCTTAGAAAAAGCCTATTATTTTCCTTATTATTTGTGTTATGGAAACAATTTTCGGATTTTTAAAATATTTTAAAATTTACATGTTATGAAAGATTTTAGAAACACATTTTATGATAGATATTTAGGATTGTAGATGAGATAGTTGGTCGAAATCCCCAATTTTAAAATATATCAACTGAATTAGACATTTTCACTTATTTTATCAAATTGTTAAACCAAATTGTATTCATTTTTTCTTAAAGACAAATGTGAAGGAGGGATAATATAATGGAAAACCATATTGAATAATTATCAAAATCTTCTGTTTTATTAGTGCTAAATTTAATTTTCTATATTTTATATTTTGCAAAATTTTTACGAAAGCTTTCTGGATCAGATTTTTAGTTCAGGGTGGATTAAGGTAATATCTTTGATGTCTATTGACATTGGAATCTTAATTTCCTTCATATTTCCTTGATATTCCGTTTACACTTTATCTTTTCCAAAGATATAGCAGAGTTTGACATTGACTCTTTTTAAACTATATTGTATTTGACTAATTTTAATTAATTGTCCTTAGTTGCTGCTTAATACATTCTAATAAAAGTCAATCTCCCATTATTCAATTCTATTTCCCACTATGCTGACTCCATGTGAATAACCCCCCACTATGCTGACTCTATATGAATAACTCCCCCTCCCTCCCTATGCTGGCACCATGTGAATAACCCCACATTCAGCTGACTCCATGTGAATACCCCCACAACTGTCCCTACTTGTCCGTCATTGCCAACACATTGAAGCCGCCTAATTTTCATGCATGCCCCATATTCATTCACAGTTATTCTTTTGAAATTTCCTTGGTGATTGGGAAAGGAATTTCATTTTATTGGAAATGATATAGAAATAGCAGTATGAGAATATAAGTGTCCTCAGTAACAATGGATTTTAATTGTTGTTTTTTGCCAATTATCTATTCTCCATAAAGATTATTGCAGAGGCATCTCTTTGACCTTGCATTGTTTCACTCGCGGTTCTCTGCGAAGTTTTCCGATGTATGAGCCAAGAAGGTTGTGTATTTACATCGTTTACCAGATATTATATCCGCTTGGCAATGGATGTAGAACTCATGATGACATTAATTCCTTCCATAGTTTGGTATATCTGACGATTAATATTTTGTTAACATTTACCTTTAGTTGGCACGAAACAGCTAATTGTGACTGTCTGATCCCGACTGTAAGGAAGGCGATGATAAAGAGTGGACAATAATGTACAGATAAGAAAAAAGTTAAGAAAGGCAAAAATGAATTTAGAAAATGTAGGATCTATCGAGAAAAAGAATGGAATGAATGTATTGTACAGATCAATATTTATACTTATACTCCCTCAGCTGACGCAGAATGTAGAAGCTGTTATACGTAATTTTCAAGGCTGTAAACAGCAAAGTACGAATTGGAAAAACTAGAGAAAACCGAATAAAAGTGATGAGAAAATGAGTTTGAAAGTGAAACTTCATTCATAAGAGACAGAAGAAAATCATTGTTGAGAATCATCATTTGTGGACATACGCGAACCCAAATATTCCTTCGAAATACATGCACTTTGATTTAAACGAAAGTTTACCTGCTAGAGAAGGAGTAAGTTCTCTCTTGCACCAACCATAAGTCAACTATGATGGAAGTTGCAATGTAGTGATCATTTAGTGTAATGGAACTAGGAAGGTTATTTCAGAACAGGTATTACCATTTGAAAAAGTTAATATTTAACTATAACGAATACAAACTGTTAAAAATATTTATTTAGTTGTGGTGTATCATCCCACGTAAATTTTAAACAATTAATTCGAGGGAATAGAATAAAAAATCTATCTGTCCCAGCCAGGACTTGTACATGGATCTCCTGCTTTCTTGGCACGAATGCTACCACATGCACCACCGGGACGAGCTAGATAACTTATTAAATTCCCAACAAACTAGTGAGAGCCTAACCTACGAGAAAGACGAATACATCGTCTTATGCTCGAAGGAGCTGACATTTTCTAGCTATTTATCGACTCTTTGTTATTTACTTCTTTAATTTTCATTTAACTTTAAAAAATTTACGCGGGATACTAAACTACAATTAAATTAATATTTAACAGTTTTTATTTATTATAAATGTAAAACTTCGCCCCACCTCAAGGTCACTGAAAAAATGAATATTTAACAGTGATGTAGTACTTTTTGACCTATCTACAATTTTTTTAAATATGGGATAGATATGATCTTTTTTTACATAAAAAATAGTAGCCCGTAAAAAAAAAAACAAAAAAAAAACAATAGCACTATAATTGTTTCAAATATACGTTTCTTAGTAATGGAATTGATGTTAAATTCAGGAATAGATTTGTGAGGTAGAAATAATGAGCGAATTTATGGTATTTGAAGTGCAGAATTAATTTTATAACTCGTTTTTCTTTACTGCTGGGGACTTCAGGATATTACAGATGATTGATGAGATTGATTGATGAGCAACTCTTTTCTTGCTCTCCTAGGTTCTCGGTTCCGTGTTTGTAGACATGATAAACTCTTCTTGCTGAGAGATTAATTCTTGGGGCTTACCTTTAAGTACCGGATGTCGCCGCCAGAGCGGAAGTCACATTAGGTTCTCGAAGTTAGCGAACAACAGTACGTGCAAATCACTGCGACTCAAGAGTAACAAAGTAACTCCTGCGAATATCAACTGTGACTGTTACCAAAATAACACCAACCACAATAGCTACAGCTGTACTTTTAAGTCTTGGTTGTAGAATTTACTTCAACAACTTTTTTTTTTTTTACGAGAGTATGTGTGTGTGTGTGTGTGTGTGTGTGTGTGTGTGTGTGTATTGTATTTTTCTTACATTTTTGTGTGTGTGTGTGTGTGTGTGTGTGTGTNTATATATATATATATATATATATATATATAGAGAGAGAGAGAGAGAGAGAGAGAGAGAGAGAGAGAGAGAGCGTGAGAGATAGTCATCACTTCTCACTGACGAAGGGTAAGATATCCCTAAAAATTTTTACTCTTTGTCATTTTTTTTTCTTTTTGTATGTTCACTGCATTTTACACCCCACCTGTTTCTTTCCTCAAGTCTTAAAAGTCAAGAGGAAACAATTTGACTTAGAATTGACTAAGATTCGCTATATTCGTTATATTATTTATCAAAACTTCCTTCCTTCTACCTTCTACGGACAAGTCTCTCATAGTCTTAACATTTTTGCTCACATGCATTGCTTGCTTTATCAATTACTTGCTCTTTATCAGCTTCTTTGTTGCGAATTGTATATTTTCTCTTGAATATCTCACATGTAGTACAGTCGCCATAGTGTTTGGCTGCCTCTCTGTCTGTGGACTCATGCCCATTCATTGCCCTCTATTTTATTTCGACAAATTATTATTATTTCCCCGTGAAATTTCCTTCCGTCGTATTTACCCCTCGTTAAATATACAAAGTGCTCCCCCTAAACAAATTACAGATTTGCTTCTCCGTCACATTTGAAAGTTAAATCCTCCTCCACTTCCGAAGTCCTATTCGCCGCCGTTCGCTCTGCCCTCGGGACGTCTCCGCCGACGACGAAGATGCGGCGATGAGAGAACTCCTTAAAGAAGAAAAATCAACAGGTCTCTCTATTGTCCCACTCCTCTGACTTTTTCCTTTTCCTTATTCCCATGTTTTTATCGGGAATACAAAATACGCCTTGTTATTCTCGCAGTCCCCATCGCCTCTCTTCCCCTTCCGCGTCTTTAGTCTTTCCCTATTCATCCCCCTCATACAACCCCTCGCTACATTGTATTTTTCCCTCTGCCTCTCTGTATTTTTAATACAAATACTGTCTTCCCTCCTTCAGTTGTTATCCTAATAGACTTTCGTTGTTTCTACGATCGATTTGAAAACACAACTTTTCTCTTAGAAATATTCATGTCTTTTCAATTCCTGATAAATTCAGAAGAAGAAGAAAATATATTATTTTGGAACAAGACATTCGTTTCTGTTTCTTTTAAACTAAATATAAAAATGACAAGTACCAAAGCAAAAAAAAAAAAAAAGAAAAGTGGAATAAAATAGGGTATTTTACCAGGGTATGCTACCGGGACCAGTCTGATAAGTTATTAAATTCCCCGCTATAGTGTCGAGAGTCTAACCTCCGAGGCAGACGAATATATCGTTTTATGCTTAGTTATATTTTTTATTCTGTTCCCTTGCACTAAAAAGTAGTAAAATTTACGTGGGATTATATACCACAAAAAAATAATACTTGTAAAATTACAATTTAAAAGTAAATAACGAGAGTCATTTAAACAGCTTAACAATGTCAGCTCCTCCGAGCATAAGACGATATATTTGTCGGCTTCGGAGGTTAGACTCTCGACAATGGTGAGGGAATTTAACATCTTATCAGACTGGTCCCGGTAGCATAATTGGTAAATGCATCGGCCAGGATAGCAGGAGATCCAGGTTCGAGTCCTGGCTGGGACAGTTAAATTTTTTATTCTGTCCCCTTGCATTAAAAATTAGTAATTCTCTAATGTTTCTTGAGAATTACAGATGCGGTGAGGAGTGCTCTGCACTCTCAATCCGACCTGTTCTTGATTGCTACATATTGCAGCCGGGCGTGTTACATTATATATTTATATAATTTAAACATATTAAAGATAAAAGTTAAATATTGTTTTAAATGTATTAATAAATTTGATAAGTACATGGTTTTTAGCGCTGTTCCTTGTGAACGTTAGAGCCAAATCAGTCAAGTGTCATTATACACATATTTTTCTTTTAAAAAACTTATAGAAATATTTGGACCATTTTAAAGTTTACATTAACTAAGTTTTCCCCAAAGTACAAAAGAACTATTGTATATTTTTGTGGGGGGAAAAGTGTCTAATCTTTTAGCATCTTTTCCCCCCACCGCCACCAGCACTCCCTCTACCTCTGGAAGAGTCGCTCCCAGATGCTGGCGCCGCTTAGTAAGGGTATGCATTGATAATGCAGAATAAGTAGTCCTTCTGAATTATTGTGCCCTTTCCCTCTTACTCCTGGAGGAATGGCTAATGAGCTCTCCGGAAGTTAGCCCTCCTTAAATATTTATCAAAAGTCCACCGGACACCTGCTGCCCCTAGCGGTGGCTAGCGGGAGCTTCTAGAAGGGTTGCCTTCTCAAAATTCCGGCGAGGATTACTGCCAAGGGGTGCCATCCATGGAGTATTTTCTTCTTCCTCTTTATATATTTGTATATAGTATTCTCATTCATTCATCTACAACTGTGCAGATAAAAGGAATAAGGGAGTAACATTAAGAGAATTTCCCGTGGTCCACATTAAAGATTCACATTAAAGGTTGCCAAAACAGGCCACTAGGAAGAGTAGGAGAAACGCACAAAATACTCAATATCTTTTTAAAGAAAACTGTTTTTTCTTTATGAAAACGAGGGGAGATATTATAATCTTTCTTAGCAAAAAGAGTAGGAAAAAATATGATCAGTTTATAATACACTCAACTGTTTTTAAAATTACATTTGATTATTAATCTTTATCCATGTCTATCTTTCATGAAGCGTGAGAAATCTCTTTACTTTGCGCGACTACTTCGAGGACGGACTTTTTCAAATTCTTTCACACTAATTTTTAGTAATATATTACACAAGTTTAAAAAAAAATGATATAGTACTGTATTATATATGTTTATATAAATATATAGAGTGCAGTGCACAGACACAAAAAAAATCACAAGGAGTAAAATTTTCGGGGATTTCTCGCCCTTCGTCAGTGAGGAGTGAAGAGAGACTAGTACTGCACTCTCTATCCCACCTGTTCTTGATTGCTACATATCGCAGCCGCGAGTGTTTCATTTTCTCTGTATATTTTATATATACCTGTTGTAAAGTGCACAATTTCGATTTAAAAAAAGCGTCAAATTGAAATTAAAAAGCTTCGTTAAATAGCTCTTCTCTGAAAGGTGTATGAAAATGAATGAGCGGTTGAGGGATAGGAATACCAAGATGAAAATTCATATGAGTATTAGAATTTTTGCTGAGATTATTATTAAAGAAATAACACTATTTAAGTAAAACTAACGTTGAAAAATAGCGTTTGATTTATTGTTCTTACGTTTTTAGTTTAAATAGTTTTTAGAAAAATTAATATTTTAGAAATCAGGGGTTTTAACCATTTATACAGCTTTCTTTTATTTGAATGTGTTTTGTTTTTCCCACTTCCTGAGCAGATAATGAACCGCCGAAATACGTTGTTTGCCAATGCCCACACAACTAAAATCACTAACTGTTTTGTTGAAAAATGAATGAATATATCAGCAAATTTTAACCTTTAGTAAATGCTATTCTCACCAAATTATGTACAAAATTAGGAAGATATGACGAAATGGTAATTCTCATTTGCAGCCGCTTTGAACAAAAAGTAAGGGCTTCCTTTAGTTCCATCTTCACAGCAAAACTAGTTTCTTGTCTAATTGACTCCTCATCAGGACATTAGCAAGACTTGGCGTTCCAAAAAAAAAACGGGGAAAAACTGGTAGGGCTGTAAAAAAATAATGACTTACATCGCAAGGCTTCTTTCTTTAGCCTCACAGTCGCTAATCACGATCAATGTGCTGTTGGGTCGAAAATAAATGTAATAGTCTTGTTTTGTTTCCCTTCAGGCGCTTAGAAAAACAACATTTGTTTCAGAAGTTGATTTAAAGGGTGGGCACAATATTGTTCTCAACTTGAGCACCGAATATACTTGATGTCACACAGGAAGAACGAAAAACAAAAAATCATCTAAAATATTTAATAATATTATTATAAAACCTTATTAATTTGTATAAAAATTTAATTCGAAAGGAAAACACCTATTTTAGACAATTTCCTAAATTAAATGGTTTTGCAAAATTTAAGTTCTTTATAACTTGTGTACACTATTATCTTATTCTAAAAGTTATCTCATATTTCTTGAGTGATGTTTTCCACGGGAATAAGCAAAAATTACATTATTTATGTGGATCCGTCCGTGAAATGAGGTTTTTACACAAATAAATTTTTTTTTTTTTTTTTTTATGAATGAGGATAATCAGTAGGTAAGTAGTAAATTTTTGTCAAGGGCATTTTTCAATTAAAAAAATAAGGGAAAATGTTTTTAAAAACTTATGTCTGAGAAGTAAATGAGATATTTACATGATAAAATACATTTACCATAAAGATGCTTGGAGGATGAATAGCAAAGTCAAAAGCAGGCCAACTAATTAAAAAAAAAAAAAAAATTG
>KZ808287.1:203769-214142 GCA_000696205.2 Oncopeltus fasciatus
TTTTTTTTTTTTTTTTTTTTTTTTTTTTTTTTTTTTTTTTTTTTTTTTTTTTTTTTTTTTTTTTTTCTAAATCTGTTACTACTCAGATAAATTGAAAATTTTAAAGATTATTCTAAAATCATAAAAATAATACATAATTTTGACTGTCGCTTAAATGTATAGAATAAATTATTAGATGATTTTAGTTGGGGTTCGGTCAAGGTAGATCCAAAAAAAAATAAAAAATTTTAAAAGAAAGTGTATTTTTTAAAAGATTATATTTTGGAGAGAGGACGTCCTGTCCCTAAGTTCACACCGTGGGTGGTGGAATGGTGGGGGGAAGCTAAGAGGCGGAAGGTACAAAGGGAA
Organism: Oncopeltus fasciatus; assembly: GCA_000696205.2. Classification (NCBI taxonomy): domain Eukaryota; kingdom Metazoa; phylum Arthropoda; class Insecta; order Hemiptera; family Lygaeidae; genus Oncopeltus; species Oncopeltus fasciatus. Next base: position 204,118 of record KZ808287.1, read on the forward strand.
AGCGGCCTGTTGCAAGAGAGGGCAATAAAAAGGACAAAGGAAAAAAAGGGAAGGTTATTATTGGGAATAAGTGACTTTGGAACTGGGAAAAATGTTTGACAGGTTTATTGAGAAGCAGGGCTGATAGTTTTTAGAATGTTGAAAATGTTAGAATAAGTTGAGTAAATTTGTTCTATGTCCCTTCTGTCGTTAACTGGATAGTGTTGTAAGTTAATGTGAACAGTTTCAGACAAACGTTCAGACGGGTTCATAAGATCAGTGGAAAGAATGGTTAAGCTCACGAAGTCAAATGTGTGTTCTTCATGAAAAACAAGTTTAGTGAGGGCAGTTTTTATTAGTGTATTCTTTATGTAATTTTTATGGTTATTGATTCTCCGGGAAATAGGGTTTTTCTAATGTAAGAACCGTGACAATTTGGTGTGGAAGAGGGAGTTTTTTTAGACGAAATTAGTTCTGTTAGGAAGAGGGATGGGGTCTTTGAGGATGGTGTAAAAATATTTTAATTTTTTTTTTGGTGGAAAAATAAAGCTTGAGGTTTGGAAAAGTTTTTCTGAGAGTTTTCTTAATATTTTCAGAAAGTTTTGGAATATAAGGAAGAGAACGGAAAACAAGGTCGTTGTATTGTGGGAGGAGGATAGTTTGAGAAGTGGAAATAAAAAGTTATTTTACAATTTTTTTAATGGTATGAGTAGGAAAGCCATTGGGTAGGAGGATGTCAGTAACACGTTTAATTTTTTTGCTGTGAAAATTTTGTACATTTAGTGTGATTTAAGGTGTAATGAGGAAGATCGAAATTTAACTAGAATCAAGAATCATTGTGTATTTGTGTCTGTCGTGGTTAAAATGTGTGAGTTTTTTGACGTTTACAAATTTAAAATGTTTTTGTACTCAAGTGTTTGTCACAGTTGTTTCTACTGAGCCCTCCCTCCGCACCCCTGCACGTCAGTTTTCCTCCCTCGGAAGGGGTACTTTCTGCTCCGCACAAATGCATCATGACAACAGGTAAGGGATGAGGGTGGGTGTGGGGGGTGCATGTGAGGCAGTCACAGCTCAGGGGGGGGGGGAGGGGTTCTCGCGTGAGTCGTATCTGGGTCACAACTCCCACCCATTTAGCCGATGCAGACCTCCTTGGCACACCTCCCAACCTACCTGTTATTTCACAGCCGTGAATTAATCGCCTTTAAAAGGCCCTTCCACTCCAGCTAAGTGATTCCCGGGCGAGCGTTATCCCTTCTCTTAGACTCAGTGCTGCCCTCTTTACACGCTATACTACAGTCAGACTAACACTTTCCTCGAAGTTTATTTTATTAAAAAAAAAAAAGTTTGTTCGTGTGAAAATTGAATCTTAATTTATCTTTCCTACACATACTATTGGTTTCCTGCTTAAAGGAAAAACAATAGGGTATTTAATAATTACACTCTTATTGCTATTTTTTTTTTTTTTTTTTGTAAACTTTCAAAGCCTACTGGCCAGAATTTAATTGTTTCAGTTATTTATTTTGAACTAGTTTGAAGGCCGACTGCTCACCGTTGGCCGTCGTAGGAAATTATTTTCAAATGTTCATTAATATAATTTTTACAACAAATTAACAATATACAAAACCTATTTGGACATACGGTATAGAACTCTGAGGCACCACTACACCTTCCAACATCCAACGCATCCAATCCTTCCAGTCCAAAGTCCTCAGTACCATTGTTAATGCTCCCTTCTATGTATCCAACTGCACCCATCGCAATGACCTCCAAATCAACTTCGAAATTCCCACTTGTTTCTCCAAATTCCATTCCTGCCTCATACAACAGCCAATGAACTACCCCTATCCTCCCAAACCCATCCCGATAATCAACGGCTACTTAAACGGAGATGGCCTTCTATAATAAGATAACCTAGATATATTTATATATTTTTATTTTATTTTATGTATTACTTTTTTTTTTCTCTTTTCGGAGTTGCGGCATTGGCCGTTTCCTTGATGTCACACAGGAAGAACGAAAAACAAAAAATCATCTAAAATATTTAATAATATTATTATAAAACCTTATTAATTTGTATAAAAATTTAATTCGAAAGGAAAACACCTATTTTAGACAATTTCCTAAATTAAATGGTTTTGCAAAATTTAAGTTCTTTATAACTTGTGTACACTATTATCTTATTCTAAAAGTTATCTCATATTTCTTNTTAATTTAATCAATATTTATTCAATTAATTTAAATCTTAAAATAAAAGTTTACAATTCAGTTAAAACTCAACTTCTAATATTTTATTTTGTCCTTGTAATTTTTAATGTGTTTCTTTTATCAACAAACAATCTTGTGTTGAATTTCATTAATCTAACCTAGATATTAGCCCGATTAAATTGAAAAAATGTTTTGTTCTCGTCCTTGTTATTGCAGGTAATTTCCCACTCCTACTGACCGACCGTTTTCTTTCTCAATCTAATAATTATCACCCAATTTTACTAGTAAAAACTTTACAAATACACACAAGACACTCTAATGCCAAGTAGGTAAGTTCAGAATAAATATAGAGGAAAATTTTTAAAAATTCTTGAAGGAGAACGACATAAATAGCTATATATATATTGAAATTCGCTGAAACACACTCTATTTTAAAGTGTTTTTTATTAAATATTTGTACCGTTACCTTCTCTACTGCTACATAAGAAGGCAAAGTGTTCACACCACCGTGTACTTGTGATAATAACATGTATTCATATACATTACATCAGTATAGATGTCTCCTTGTAAATATTTATTATTTTTTCAACATATTAGATCTAAGTACCCTAATTATACTACGTATATTGTATACTTTTGGTATCTAGAGATAATATCGCGGGAAAATTATCGAGAAAATCAGTTTTGGGAAGAAAGGAAATTATTCCTTATATTATTATATAATTCTCTCGAATTAGCATGAAATAAGATATTATTCGTGGAGGTCCCTGAAATTGATGGGGAATAGTTCCCCCCTCCCCTGGAGGTTCAGAACTAATGAGAATTCGATCGAGAGCAGAGAGATGGCGGAATACACGGCAGAGAGGAATTTCAAGGAGAAACGAAAGAGAGCTAAAAAGAAAAGAATTTCTTTGCAATATATATGGAAATTTCTTTCGGCTATTAACCCAGATAGCCTACATCTCAATTAGCTATGGCCTTAATGACGTTTTGACTCGTCCCGTCCTATCTCTCTGCTACGTCATTCCTTCAGCACTAATGATGTCACTAATTCCCTCCTATCACTCTACCGTTTCTTTTACAAATTTGTAAGAATATTAAACGTTGATTTGTACTATTGCTATATTTATTGGACATTTTCTTTTATTAATGATCAAAATCTTATTTTAATGGCTTAGCATTAACTTGATTTCTGTTTTAAGTTTATTTGGTCGTTGATAGCAACGTTACTAATGCCGTGTTAATCTTTACATATTTAAATCAAATAGAGCCCGCCAAGTATGCCACACCTTATGGAGAAGGACCTTCCTTTCTTGCGTGGTGTTAGTGAACAAATGGTTATTGAAGCGAGCTAGACATCATCAGAACAGTGCGAGTGATTGGATTGAGGCAAATGAGAGTCAAGTTAGTTCGTGTTAGCGATGTCGAGGGCCATTTTGCTTTCTGTTTCTTCTTGGCCTGAAGTCGAGTGACGACTCAAGAGTAGGCGGAGCTTGGTACGCGTGTGGGATAAGACGAAGATGGCGAGGATGAGAAAATCGAGAGATCAAAGTCTTATCAGGCAGGTTGTTGGCATGTGGATGGCGGTTACCGTGTGTGCGCCTACCCCTCGAAACATTTCCAAAGACTTCTGACAATTCCGTACTCTCAAAGGGCCTTAATTAACCTCTTGAAATTCCCGGCTCCTCCAAATTTACACTCCCCACTGAAGAAGTCCCTTAACCGTTTGTTTTAAATGTAAAGCCATGTGGTTCGATCGCCACACATTACTCCGACTCTGATCCAGATAAGTTACTTTGCGTTAAGTTCGTAAGGTGCGAATTTTATTCTCGCCAAAGACGAGAGCATTGGCCTCCTTGCGAGTCAGATCCTAGCGGAACTCGCTCTGCAGGTTCCTATCCTGGACTGGTCTTGCTCGCGAGTTAGTGCTGTACGCCTTCAGAACAGATTATCTTTCGTTAGCCACACTACTCTAACCCTAATGCAAGTAAATGAAGTAAAAGTACTAGGTGTTTATTATCGATGAGTCTTCTTAACTGTGTAATTAACATTATCATTTTATGTGACAAGTAAAATAGGAAAAAATATAAGAAAAACAAGTGTTACGAGAAAACTGAAATAGCTAGGTTCCCTCATAGTTCGCTGAAAGAAAATTGATGTACTTCCTATCAAAGTGTAATTTTTTCATCTAAGGTAAAGAAAAGTGCGTATAAAAAAAAGAAATAATTATATTAACTTTGGAGTACAATTCAATTTACAGAGGAGACTTTTGAAGTTGTATTTCACATAGTCAAACTCCAAATAAATTAATAATAAGAACAACAACAAAATAATAATAATAAGAACACTGTGAAAAGAACAATGAGAGGAAAATGATTGCTTCTAAAGAGAAAGGAGATATTCAAAAATACGGAACTTCAAAGTATTAAAGGAAGTGGAATGGCCGATAAATGAGGGTAGGGAGTTTCAGAAATTGGATGCCCCAACTTGAAAGGAACGATCAAAGGATGCGGGATTTGTGGAAAGGGAAATAAAGGTCAGAAGGACGGGATCGGGTATATTGGGAAAGAATGGATGTTTTAAATTGTAAGAGGTCAAAGGAGTCGAGGGGTAAGAGTAAGGAGAAAGTTGTTTGGAAGAAGAAATTGTCTAGTGAATACAGACGCTAGTATGAAGGGAATGCCCGCTTCAATTGAGAATAGTACATGAACCTAACGCAACAATTCATGAGGCGCTTTAGTCTTGCCTACAGATCCCTAGAGAGATCATCGTAGGCCACTCACCCGAAGTGAAAATGTGTCAGGAGAGGTGACTAGGAGTTGTCAAGTAGGGAGTGGTAGGAGGTGTCGGGACCGACAAAGGCACTTTAGGGTAGAAATTGTTTTTCTGGAAATGAGTCCCACGTTCCGGCAGGGAGTGTGGAATTGGATGGGAGTGCTAATGACGATCAAGTGAGGAATTCCGGGGAGGGAACAGACAGAGGAGTCTGTGAAAGTCGATAACTTATGTCTGAGACTCTTGGCGTTTAGATGTCATTCAATTCATCTTGTACCATTAAAAGTGCGTCGGGGAGTTCAGAAGGGTATACCAGGTATAAATACCAGGTATGATGAGTACAAAAAAAGAGGCATTAATGTAGTTTCTGAAAAGGATGGGAGAGAGCCCTGAACGAAAAAAAGGCAGCAATAAGAGTGGAGTAAACGGTGGGAGAATTGATACAAGAACAGATTGGGAACTTTCTGAAAGAAACAAATGGAGACATTTGGAGGAACTGTTGGAAGAGGAGAAAGTTGTTAGCTTGAGAAGGGGAATGGAATGGTCTATAGTGGCATAGGCTATGGTAAAGTCCGAAAGAATGAGAATGGTCACTAAGTCAGAATAGTCAGTAGCGGTTTGGAGATTTTTGTAAGGGCAGATGTGGCTGAATGTCTTGGACGAAAATCTAATTGGTAGGTGAAGATGTTGGCCACATTGGAGAGAATGTATTTTGAGTGGAAAAATGAGAGGGACTTGGTAATTTGTTTTGTGGATGAACTTTGGCTTGTTTCCAGGCTGAGGGAAAAGATGATAAAAAAAGGAGTTCTGGAGTAAAAATTACAGATGTTTTCAAGAGCTGGGTGAATAACAGTGAGGCAGAGTTTAATAAAAGCCGCAGGGATTTCGTCAGGACCTATAGATTTGTTCGAATGTTGAGAAGGGAAGGAAGTACGTAGATGGGGAATATTCCGAAGGGATGGGAATGGAATGGGATCGAGAGGCGATGAGGGGACGAGGGTTTAATTTATCTTCTGGTGTTGAACGGTTATGGAAGAGGAAAAGCTTTCGTAGTAGATTCAATTTTGATTTAGGACCGGTGGCGGGGGATAAAGCACCTTGGAACGGGTTTATCCAATAATGGTGGTGGACTGAAAAAGGTGACATAGATGGGTGAAATGACGCCCATCCGGGTACGAAGAAGTCTTCTTCTGGCAGAATATCTTCAGGAAACTTTTTATCTCCGGCGTGATCCTGGGGGCGAAAGTGGAGAGGTGCGTGCTTGTCTAAGATGGCCAAGTGATTGGAGGTGAGCTAATCAACCTTCTGACCAATAGAATAAGAGGATAACATGTGATTCCAGTTGACAGCTTTGGGATTGGGATTAGTAGATTCAAATGAAAGGTATTGCAATGTGCGAAAGTCCACTTTGTAGTAATAAATTGAGGAGAGAAATAAAATAGGAGATGGAAATTAGATAATGAAGGTAAAGAAAGATTACGGCACTCTGTAGTAGAAGAAAGAAAGTTATCGGGGGAACTGTCGATGCGGTGGTCATTTTATGTCTCAGAAAATGAGATAAATTCATCAAATTGAGTTTGATGCGGTGAGGGGGGAGCGGAAGGGAACAATATGGAGATCTAAGGAGGAAAATAGGGCTTCTTATTGCTTGTCCGTGGAATGAGAGAGAAAACTTGTATTGAATGTGATATGAGAATAAGAGAGAACGAAATCGTAAAAGGTGGGTTCGGGAGAAGGATAGAATAGAATACGTGGAGGGCGGTGGATGAACTCTTAGAAAAGACGTTTTGTAGCATTGAATTTCGGTGAAGAGGAATACAATATGGGGTTTGAGGGAGCATAGAGGTCTCGGAACGGGATTTAAGGGAATTATGTATAAAAAGAGCGACCCCACCACCAATCCTATCAATAAGGCCTTGGCGGATAAAGGGGTAATAAGGCAGATAGTCAGAAGGAGTTGAGAGATTATGTCAAACCCCATACACATGGTGGAAATGATCAGAAATGTATTGAAGAAATCCATGAAAGAGGGTAAGGATTGGGCATTTACTTGACATGCCATTAGGTTACCTCTGAGAAGAGATAAGAAAAGGTGTTGAAAGAGGAGACAATGGATCCAGGGGGTGGAGATTCGGAGGTGAACAATTGTTTATGGAAATATTTGTGATAACCTTGGAATAAAAATAAATAAAGGATCAGCAATGAAAATATAAAAAAAAAAGTAATGATAATAAAAATCGCTATGATAAACTTAAAAGATAAATATAGTTATAAGAATAAAAATAATGGACTAATTTATAGAAATATAAATTATAGTGAATGAAAATATTTAGTGTTGGCAATTGTTTTTCCTGCACGAGGGAAGTGTATTTGTAAGCTAATACTGAACGCTACCATCCTGTAATTGATTCGATATGTAATCGAGTGATACATTTCCATGGAGTTCTCATCACATATATTTATTTTGGTAAGAATTAGGTTATACCTGCAGAGGGGTTATTATATCCTATGGTGTAAATCATGTATATATAATTTGTGCTTCTTATCTTCAGTTACTGCAGATCTCTGTTAACGTAAAAAGAATATATTTATTTCTTTCTGTTCACATTATGGAAACTTTAAATGTGGCATTATTATTAATATTGAAGTATTACTGTGAAAAGTATTACAGTTATTGATATTTTCAATAGTAATTCTACTATTGGCTATTACATGAGTAGAGAATTTTTTGGGGTTTGGTCATATTAATTTCCCAAGTCAAATGTTAGTGATGACGAGAGGGAATCGTCACGTTTTAGAGTCAGCAACATCATCATCACTAATCACCTCCACTCCTCCAAACCTGATGACAACTTCCACCTCTCCTCCGAATAGCCTTCATCTTTAAGATTGCTCGTAAATTCCTGATCAAATCAAATTTAAAAAAAAAAAAAATTATTATCATCAGAGCCCGACCAAAGCAATGAAACGGTTATTATTAATAATGTACACTTAACTTTCTGACTGACCCCACACCGGCACTTATCACACGCACTCACACGTACTCACACACAAAGCATTGGCTAGTACTACAACAAATTTTCTATTAATAATCTCCACGGTCAAAAATTCTTCATTCGAATCATATTATATGTATTATTTTTTTTTTTAAAGTTGACGCACAGCTTGTCGGCATTTTATTGCTTTGAGATAATATTATATTTTATATATTATTACACTTTATCACGATATTTTAAGAGAGTAGCAGTATATGGCGATTTTTGTAATTTGTCTTAGTTTCAATGCGATGCAGATCTGTGGGGTCTTCCAATATCCAACGAATGCAATCCTTTCAGTCCAAAATGCTCCGAATAATTGCTAAGGCTCCATGTTATGTGTCCTACTCTACCTTTCATTAAGACTTTCATATTCCTTTCGTCCAAGACCTCATCTCCACCCGCTTCAAGCTCTTCCATGGCAAACTCCAATTTCATTCTAATCCACACGCTCAATCCCTTTCATCGGACTCCAATCCTTACAATCCTCCCCGGCGACTCCCTGGGCCTTAATGCCTAAACTTTTTAGGAGTGGGGTCAATGGGCCCCTTCTCCCTTCACAGTGATCATCATTTATTTTATTGTTATTTTTTTTTCTCATTTGCATTAATTTATTTTTATCGTCTATATATCTCATCAAATTAAAATATGTTAACTAATAGACTGTAATAAATAATGATTTATTAAAAAAAAAAAGTTTCGATCAAATTATTTAGTTGTATTAATTCATTTATTTTTAATTTAATATTTTGTACTTCTGAGGTAACATCATATTTCGCGTTTGCTACCCATATGAGAGATTGCTTTCCATTGTGTTTGTTGGGATTATCTTTGTGCCCAATTGTTATAAGTAATGATGTAAAAAGAGGCATTTGTATTGGACATCTGAGAGCCTAATGCTTGTTTAACTATTCTTAGTATAATATCTATCGGATTATTTCTGTCTCTTGCCTTTACAGGCGAACCTAATGCCTGTTCTATATAAAGATTATAGATCCAATAGACGGGGATAGTTACTTTCCCTACGAGGCGTTAAGTAGAAGTGTTTAGTGTTAAGTGGTGTCTTCTGTCTCCGGATTTATTTTCGAGAGGATCGTGTTCCGGGCTCCGCGTCTGCCGTGTTTGTAGGCTTATCTTCTCTCTTTGGAAGCACAGCCCACTCTCTCTCTCTCTCTATCTCACTCTGAAGAAAATCTCTCAAGCCACTCAGTATACTTTTTATTTAAGTTATCTCGAGTACTTCCTTCGCCAATCCAAGGCACTTAACCCGGAGGAAAACCGCTTTTAAAAGGAATCCCCTTGGCGAGGCGTTTTATTCTCGGAGGTGTTCGGAAAATGGGGCCGTTGGAAAAACAGGAGCAGCATAGGCCTTTTTTCTTTCCCCACCTCTGCAAACAGCCATTAGCTCTCCCTCTCCAATCCTCCCCCCCCCCAGGCTGCTGTTCTACCCCTGTGGTGGGGGGAACGCCGATCCTGGGACTGTCTCTCCGGAGAGGAAATTGAATGCGAAAAAGTCATCCGTCTCTCACTCGCCAACGACACCCTCCCGCCATCATCGGGGCCAGAAATAAGGTAACACGCTCTGCCGCCAGCCTCCACCCGAGGAGACCAGAGGTAATCTTTTAACACGACAGCTATCTCATTCCTTTCGTCTGATTGCTTCCCATCCCCTCTGCTCTACACAGTTTTATTTACCTCCCTTTTTTCAGGGGAGTGGGGATGTCACAAATCTCAATCCTTTCCAATTCTCGATATGTTACACGGATCATTTCTCCTTAATTTATATATATATAATTTATATTTTACCATATAAATCAATTTAAGAGTTTTTTTAATTAAACCACAACTAGTTACTACATCAAATCAAACTAGTAGTATCATTTAGTTATTAAATCAAAGTAGTGGTATCATGAGACTGGAGAACATCGGACCTCCCTTACTTGTTTCCACTAAAGAGTAACCATTATTCATCATAGCAGCTCGTGCATTGGTGATGCAGTATTAATGATTTGCTTTAAAAGTATCTGGGTA
>KZ808287.1:224656-238263 GCA_000696205.2 Oncopeltus fasciatus
TTTTTTTTGGGGGGGGGGGTGTTCAATCAAGGTAGATCCAAAAATACAAATTTAAAAAATGTATATTTTTTTTTTAATTATCTGTCAACGTTTCTGCTTACATTGTCAGCAATCTTCAGGGCTATCATAAAGGGAAGAGGGGACGCTGTATCATCAAGATCCCATTTTCATGAATGAGTCAGACGTTGGCAGATAATGTTTTTTAAATACACATTTTTTAAATTTGTATTTTTGGACCTACCTTGTTCGAACCCCAACAAAAAACATCTAATAATATTATCAGCGGTCAAAAAACTCTTCATTTCAACACAGAATTTTAATAAACATTGTAGAAAAATTTTAATTACTTTTTTTTTACCTTACCTATAGCCACTGATATTTAATATATGAGTACACATTTTGAATAGATTATTATACTTAAATTAGACGAATCAAAAGAAATTTTTTTCAATTGACGTTCTACGATACATATATGCGATACTATAATACAAGGGTATATATTTTGATTTACTTACGGAAAATCAGCATAAAATAGATACCGGTGTAGTGAGTGACTTTTTCCTTGACAGACTTAAAATACTTTTATATTTTAGCAAAAAATAATTTTTAATATTTTTTCATTAATAACAATTTGTTCTTTTTCAGGTACATTATGACAGTCCCATTCTTTTTAAGGTAAATTTTTTTCAATGAAGTGTGTTTTAAAGAATCGTCAGTAAAGAATTGTAGATTTTAGAATATTTAATTGCATTATTTCATTTATTATTTTTTTATGAATATTAATTTTAAATACCATTTCGTATTTCTGAAAGAATTACATTTTTATTTTCAACTAGCGGACCCGGCAAACTTCGTTTTGCCAAATTTTTTTTTTTTTTTTTTTTTTTTTGTAGGGCGTGCCTGGCCCTAAGCAAACATCAGTATTGTAATATCACACGATTTAAATAGAGCTTTTAACGAAATTTACGGCCTTCAAATAAAAATTCATGGAATACCTATCATAAAGTTTTTCCACAGAATAATTTACATATGGTATAGATATGGGCTCAATAAAAAAAGAAGCACATGTATTTAAGGTAAATTGGAAATGAAAATTTGATTTTGCCACGCCCCTCCGCCCGCAGACCGAAATCAAAATCAGACTTCATAATGTCACCCGCCTGAATATTCTGAGAATCTTCTGAAAATTTCATCAAATTCGGCCCAGCCGTTTTAAAGTCCATACGTTACATACATACACACATCCTATTTTTTATTTTATATATAGATGTATGACATAAATAAAATCATGTTCATGTTTTAAAAAAATTAAAAACAACATAATTTTTCTTGTTAATTTTACAAATTAAATTAAATTATAGATTTCTCTTTTATCCCTTGAGTAATTTGTTACATTAATGTTTTAAATTTTTTATATTTTTTGTTGATCATTAATTGTAACTGAAGTATTTTAAAATAAATAGGCATTAGCGTACATCTTAAAGGAATTTGTTTAAGATTTTAGTCTTTTATTTATATTTGCTTATTTTATTTTTAACTATAGAAACTTGTTTAAGTAAGACTAGTCGCGTCATTACATTATTCATACTCATAGAAATTTTATCCGCGAATTTCCATAATTATTAACGTAATTTAATTAAGATCTATTTATAAATTTGCATGACCATCTATATAGTGTCTATAAGCTCTGTTGAAGATAAATTTCTGTTCTTGTGTTGTATCTCGTGAATATTGCTTAAGATACAACTGATTTTCATAGTAGATTTAGTATTTTGATAAACCACCTCAGTCAGGAGGTCCTTAAACATAATGAATTAGGCTAAACTTTGTGTATCTTTCGCCTAAACTTTGTTATTATTATTATTAATTCAGTATGACATAAGTGAATCCCACAGTTTTCATACAACACTACCCCCCCCCCCCCCCCCCCCCNCCCCCCCCGATTCTTGAATAAATTTTGCGGGCGGGAATTGCTGACCACTAATAAAAAGTAGTCAAAATGCTGAGCTACGTCTTATTGACAACTTGCAATAGATACCAGCTTTACTGCCTGACATATCAATGTATATTTAACGAGTTCTCCATTGCATGTTGTCAATAAATATTTATATTTGAGCTTTCTATATCTTGTAAACCCCATTCCTAATGCTTCGATTTTACTGCTTGAATACATTTAATGTTCTCTCCAATGGTTAGAGGTTGGTTGGCAGTGGGGTATTATGCTGGTGAAATTAGTCAGGGGTTCGGCCAGAATCAGAAAAACAAAAAAAAATTTATGAGTAATTATTTTTTATCCCAACGTTTCGATTTAACTTGTAAGCCATCACAGAGGGCAAAGGTAATGTCTGGAGAAATTTGAGTTCAGAACTAAACTGATATACCTTTGATGTCCTCAAACAATATATTTATTTCTATCGATTATAGTCATTTTTGGGTTTCACGAGCAACCTCATTGGCTCTTATCAAATTACACGTTTTATTGAACGACTTATTAAGTAATCATTTTAAAGTAAAGTGCTGGTTTACATTGTAGTTACTTGATGTTAAGCTCGCTGGTGCTTGTGAATACTCTCAATCAAAAGAATTTCCTCTCGTTTAAATGAAAATTAGGTCCGATGGAGCTTTAATTTACATTTTGTTGAATTACAGGTTACAGGTGTACTCATTCTTAATAATCTTCTCTTAGTACCCATCCATCAGCATGGTTCACAGTTACTTAGATGTAATTTGAATTTCCTATGATGTACGATAATGTAACAGCCGTGATGTTTTGTGTCCGCCGAAACACAAGATTATCACTTTTTAATCAAACTTTGGGATTCAAGTAATTAGCTGTCACATTTTTATTTATTTTACTTACTCTTTTTTATGTTGTACTTTAATAGTTTATATATTTCTTCGTTGAAAATAACATATTATTATAGCTACTAGTGCGTAAATCACTAGATTGGTGTTCCTGTCAAATCCCACTTTTAAAGTTCGGCTTTTATTGTTCTCTTCAATTTGTACGATCAAATTAGTCATATTCGCGCCATTTTTTCATGGAACTTGAGATTTATATATAGTTTAAACTGTTACTTATGACTCTGTCCTGTAGAAATTATTCTCATGTTATTTTTTGCTCATGGAACATTTTTAGTCCATTTGCACAAATAATGAAACAGTACTGGTAACATTGTATATTTGTTTGTTGGTAGTTGCCTTGCTAAGCCCTTGTCACTCCGATTTAAATTACTCTCGCAGGGCTTCACATGATTGAGAAGTCAGTGATTGCATTTCTAGGACTTCTTTGTTTTTGCTGCAAGCCTTATAATTTTCCCGGGGTTGTTTGTCTTTCTTGTCCTCCATGCAAATGGCAGTCAGCAATATCAGTTGAACCTCTTCTCCACAGGATTCTAGGAGTCGCAAGTGAAAGAACATATAAATCTTGGTAATACACAGCTTCTTGCATATATACGATATTCGATATGCGCTGCTGTTATATGTTGTCACATCTTGATACTTGTCATTCATCCGATCCCCCGGTTCATGATTGTGCATTTGTTAGCTGGTCTATGTGATGTTGTTCGTTTAGCTGATACCATATATCATCATTATACATTTGTTGTTTGTTGTTAGCTGGTCTATGTACTGTTGTTCGTTTAGCTGATACCATACATCATCATTATACATTTGTTGTTTGTTGTTAGCTGGTCTATGTGATGTTGTTCGTTTAGCTGATACCATATATCATCATTATACATTTGTTGTTTGCTCAGCTGATTCCCTAGATGATCTTTACTCTGTTTTTTTTGTCCCACTGATCTCCAGGTTCATGATTATGCATTTGCTCGCTCAGCTAGTCTATGTACTGTTATTCGTTAAGCTGATACCCTAGATCATCATTATACATTTTTTGTTGTTCAGCTGATCGTTAATTAGTTAGGCTAATAACTGATCTTTTTCCTACTGAAGAAAACTTATTATCCATTGTTATGAGAAAATTTGTAGTAAAAATTAGAATGCAAACTGTGATTTTCTAATTTGAATTGAAATAAAAATAAATTATAATTTTATTCATTATTTTCCTAACTCTTTATATATAATAATGGGGATCATGATGTAAATACATTTTAAAGTCTCTGGATGATTTTAATTTTGCAACTTTTCCCGTGTTGATGTTGTTTCGTCCAGATTTTAAGAAAAAATTAATGTAAACGTTTCATATTGAATTATAATTTAAAATACTCTTATAGGCTCTATAGTTTTTAGGCGAAAATGTTTTGGTGAAGTATGTGTTTGTAGTATGTGTTTGTAGTATGTGTTTGTAGTATGTAGTAGAATATTCCGATTCTCAGTAGTTGTTAATGAGAAAGTTAAACACACAACAGGCAAACGTCACCAAATTACTGACTATAGGGTGGAGACACGAAGATTTTAGAGGAAAACTATCTATGCTCACTGAATAACTCTTGGTAGATATATTGGAGGCTTAATACATAAATATGGAGATAAATGTTTATTTTCTTTCAAAAACTATCTACACCAAATAACTTACAATTACAACGCCCTCCACCCTCATTACTCATTATTCTGTTGTGTCGAGACACCGCCTACTTAAGTTTTAAGCGGCTTAAAATTCCAGTTATGAATACCCAAGGCAGATCGCGCTTCGGCGTCATCAGTAGTGTAAGCCTTACTCTTGTTACTTGCATCCTTCCTTTCTTTAGTAGACAATCCTTTCTTTATTCCATTTATATTAACATTACCAGTGGTTTGTATACATGCTAGGTTGGCGCCTCTCGAGTAGCCGTCGGTCAGATGAGGACTAGCTTTATTTTTCTTAAATCAGCCAATTATGTACTTTTTTTTCGTGTAGAGCCGTATACTCTGGCTAAGCCCCTTGTCGCGGCCTTGATAGTGCTACGAAAGGGTTGGGGGGGGGGGTGGACCAGAAGCTCGTATTGATGTCAGTAGGAAGGGGAGGGGGGGGGGCGAGATAAGAGGAGATTGCCTCCGAGGCTATCCTGGCGAACGCGACACTTTATTTGCCACGCTCTGCCGTATATTTGGGGGGGGGGGGATAGCTCGGGGGAGAGATAGCCAGGGCTCCGAGGGCTCTCGGAAATCCTCATCAGTCGCTTCGGCATGAATAAAATATATGTAGTGTCCTTCAGCTCTGCCTCTAACACAATTAAAACTGAGCACTCCTTCAACTGCTGTTGTAGCTGCACTTCTACCTCTTCCCCGGCTATCCATGCCTTCAGTAAAAGAGTGCCGAATCCTTTAGTAAACATACTGATAGAGCAATCTTTACCAATCAGATTATAATCCGTCGGATTTTGAAAAAAAAAAAAAAAAAAAAAAAGAAGAAGCAAAAAGTAAGAAGCAGACATGATGTATACACTGTGGAGCACGAACCTCTCTCTCTCTCACTCTCTTTCGGTCTATTTGCCCTGATGAAGGCCTGAAATCCAGGTCGAAACGTTGGCTAAAACCAACGGCTTGTTGGTTACAGATTAGTTTTTAATTCTTCAACTACCAAGACCAAATCCCACATAATCCTCTCTTCAGAAAGAAGTAATTGCCAGACTCCTTCGGACGCACATTCGAAATGTTTATCGGTTGAGGCACTGTTTCTCATCAGCGGAGACTCTGATGATGAGAACTGTACTTTAGAAAGCTGTTAGACCCAAATAATAATTGATATAATTGAGAAGGAGACTTCTTTCATTGACTAATATATGATCTTCACTTCTAGCAAAAAAGAATGAAAAGGACAATATTTTGATCTACTGTTTCAAGCATTAAAAACAATTAAGAATAGTAAACATAAAGTTTTTTTTTTTACCTACTGCCTCGTTTATTAGTAAAAAAGTGATGTCTATAAGTTTGTGTGCTATGATGGTGCGAGTGTAATTGGTACACCACCTATAGCGACCCTTTTACCCGTATGTGCGGGTTATGGTGAGAATGTCTGCGGACGTTGAGCTCCGAGGAGCATTACAAATGAAGTGAGGCATAACCGGCGTTTATATGATGTATGACACACGTACACGGGTCTGTCATTTAGAACTTAAATCTAACATGTATATATAGGAAATTATTTACATATGTACAAAATGAGCGGGGAGTCATTCCGCTGTGTCGATGTAGTTGGCAGTAGACTACTAAAAAAAAACTGTTGTTTTTTTTTGTTTTGTTTTTACTACTGCCTCGTCAAAAAAAAAAAAATAATAATTTTTCCAATTTATATTTAAAGGCGATGCTTGTACATTTGGTTTAATTTCGCCATGTTGATGCGAGTGTCTAACTCGAATATAGCGAACATTCCCTGCTGTTCACACTGTTTAATGAACCGCAACAAAATTAAATGTACAATTGAACACGACTAAAATATTTTTTCCTGAAGCTTTGATCAAAAATATCTAAAATGCAAGTGACTTGAGTAAATTTTAAATTTCATGTGGCTGTATCCCTTTAGCCGAGGACTGTCATCTCGAGCGCTTCATCTTACGTCCATGCAAAATGCAATTCATATATATTTAGCAGAAAAATGCGAGGTGTTGCATAAATCAACTGAGTTTTACCGGTGGCTGAATGGAGACCGATTTGAAGGTAGGTAGGTAGACTGATGAATGTTCAAAATACCTTCTAGACAGTATTGTTCTCAAGTCACTTTGAGCTAGTGCAAAGTAACTTTACTTGTTTAAAATGTCGAGTAATTCACGGAAGATGAGAATGATTCGTGTTAGTAGAGAAAGCGATACAGTATTGTGGGGTTTCCTTACTGGAAGCGAGAGACAGGAAACAATTACCGGCCTTTGACTATGTCTCGTGTCTGTCACGGAATTACCCATATGTTGGAAGTTCGGGGAATCGCTACGAACAGCTGTCTTGGGGGCTCCTTGGTCCTCTACCCTAAACAGCTGTTCTAGTGCAAGCTAACCGCCTTGTGCTTTACTCCTGAAACAATGAAGGAATACAGTACATCACCTAGGACAGAAGCTCCTTAAGAATAACTTAAATAAACATATCTAGAAGAAATGCAAGGAAGGTAGAATAGAAGAAAACTTGCTACCTCAGCCGGGACTCATGCTTGTGTAGTGGCCAGCATACTAGCCCGAAAAGCAGGAGATCCGGGTTCAAGGCCCGGCCGAGGTAGCAAGTTTTCTTCTATTCTACCTTCCTTGCATTTTTTTTTAAATTTAACGTGTGATTAGATACCACAACAACGAAAATTATTATTTAAAAAATAAATATAGGAAAAAAGCCGACAATGTTAGCTCCTTTGGGCATAAGGCGATATATTCGTCTTACCTGGGAGTTTAGACTCGGAGTAAAGTGCAGGGACTTGAAGAGACTATCTAGCATACTTGCCCGGAAAGTAGGAGACCCGGGTTTGAGTCCCTGCTGAAGTAGCAAGATTTTTTATTCTATTCACTTGCATTTATTGTGCGTAATATCTTCTGTATTATTACCGGCTCAAAAATTGTACTTCCTTGCATTTCTTATATGAAATTTAACGTGGGATTAAATACCACAACGAAAATTATTATTTAAACATATCTAGGCTTGTATGGCATAATTACATTAATTTAAAAAAAAATTATGTCTATTATTCGAAATGAAATTTCTAAGTACTATAACTATTGTCAGTTCTTGGATTGGTAACCTGTAGATAGCCCCTCCCTCAATGGTCTTAAGTGGTTAAAAGGGAGACTTATAAACTTACACTTATAAAGAAATAAAACAATTACTGTCAAAGTCTTTTTTTTTAATATTAGTTCTGTGTGTAGAAGAGTAAAAATAAAATTAAAAGAAAACTAATAAAAGTTAATGAGGATACTCACTGAGTTTGTTAAGAAAAGAGGAAGAAGAGAACTCGCTATTTAAATAGCGTAAGAGTAGAAGACTTATTGGAAATAGGCTACGGAGGGAAAGGCAGGATTTGGAGCTATTCGAGAAGAGAGAGAGGAGCGGATATGGAGAGTATGGGCTGGGGCTAGGAAGAGGTTCGGAAATGAAACGAGAAATGGGAGAATGGACTGGTGGACATGGATAGGTCCTTTGGAGGAAGTCCTGGACTGAAGCAGAGAGCAATAACCAATGTTGTAGCAGCCTACGAGTGAATCTATGGTCCACAACATCAAGAATGCAACATTAATCGCTATAGTTATTCTTCAATGTCTTCAGACACAGTAAAAAATGGGGAAAGAGACAGGGAATGTCCTGGGAAAAGGAGAGTCGAATTTGATGGCTCTTTTTAGGAATTTTAGGTAGAAGATGGAGTTTGGGATGCATGTTAAGGATTGGTTAATGACTCGTTCAAAAAAATCGAGCAAACCGAGGAATAGAAACAGGAAGCAGAGGATCCAATAACAATGGCCTTGTATCGGTGTTATTTGTAAATGTTTTTATGTCTAGTTTTCTTACTTTTTTTTACTACTTGTTTCTATTTTGTTTCGCGTACCTTGTATAAGTCAACAATCCTTATTCCACCCGGATTGAGCCACAAGTCATGCCTCTCTGAAAAGTGAGGACGACGCTTTTGAAATATAGAGAATGATATAGATGTTGATATAATCGGTGAGAATTAAAGATGGTTATTGATATAGACCTCCGACGGAGGAAGCAAAGATGATTAGGACATGAATTCATAGATAGCTGTGAGCGATTTCGCTAATTATTGTCAGTATGAGAGGGCAGCAGTATGACGTCATTAGTTCCTAGTTTCCCCAACGAAGTAGATTCAGTTTGCCATTCTCCCATGATCGTTGTTACATTGCCCGTAACGGTGAAATCCAGTAAGAAGCCAATACGTTAAGTCACCGTGTGATTTTCACTGCCTTTGCAGCCGACTAATTACATTCTGCCCAAGTTTGGCTCAGAAGCACTTACAATAGGGCTGTTAATTAGTCGTTTTCTCACAAGGAAAACAAGTTACACCCCCCTACCTCACTGTATTTGTATCCATTTTACACACGTGCATAAAGTAATATTTTTGCTTATACGAGCTCTAGCACCCCATTTTTTAAAATTAAGAAATGAAATTATGTTAGTTTACTTTGTATATCGTTTAATTAGTTCCCTAATGGCAATAATCCATAATAAAGTATGGAGACTGAAGTCTGGCGAACAAGAGGTCATAATGATTGGAAAAAAATTGAAAAATCCTCAATATCTTTTACTGTTTCAGGTATGAAAAAATAAATTTGTAAAAATTATAAATATAAATGCATAACATTTGTATGACATGCTCATAGTATGCAAATTATTTATAAATTTAGATTCAGCAGTATGCCCTGTGGTTAATAAATTAGAAAGAACTAATTTTTGTTGCATTTAATACAATCCTATGCTTGAATTCGGCTGAAATCAGGCAGTGGATTAGGGGCGGGGGGAATAGAGGTTTACCAAATTTAGGAAACGCCTCAGTTATTAATTGTTTTATGACGAAATATCATCCAACTTTATAAGTAGGAAGTTTAATATGTTTTTGTTCATTTTCTATAGCGTTTTTACAAAACACGCAATTAAAAGTGTAACCAAGTATGTTGGTTAGTAAATATGTAGGTAATTTTGTAATTGATAGACATGTGGTTAAGAAACAATTAATAGATGATGAAACCTAATTCATGGTCATCCAAGTTTAAGAATGAAATACTCTTTAGTAATGGAAGAAATTGGTTTTAATTCAATTCATTCTATTAAGAGATAGTTGTTTATTATGTAACAGCTATTTAGTTAGTAATAAGTATAGAATAGATTAAAGTGATTGGGTGAACTCTAGGTGTATGGGGCAAAGGTGAGGGGCGAGTTTGTGAAAAAGGGGGGTAATTATTGACGGCATACAGCAGTAGGGAAAGGTCAGACAGGTGTCCAAGGGGGGGTGGGGTATCGGATAAAATGGGCCATCAAGTAGAAGGATCGTTAGGACGACCTGCAGTTTTCATGTTTCTGCGTCGACCAGGAGATGTTCTGCTGTGTTGAAATTTGGGATTCATCTTACATATGCCTGGTCTAATTTGATATGGTATCCGTCTTATAACTGTCATAAAATGTGTTGAAATAGCTCAAAGTTGTGGACGAGTGAATTGACCGAGAACTGCTCTCATAAGAGAATGAGTTCCCGAAGTCCTCTGTAGCAAACCACTCCATTATTTGTAGCTCGTTGTTATTGGTTCTCCCCTTCTCCCAGGAATCACTTTTGGTTTTCTTTAGTTGAAGCCAGAACCCCATTAGTCTGAGTGGAGTCCTTGTGTTTCAGGATGCTATTGACGTTGTTTGCTTACCATGCCTCCTCAGGATTTTCCTCTTCTTTTTCAGTCCTATTTCTCTATTCTCTATATAACCTTAACCTTATGCTCTAGATACATACAGATGCAATATGGCCTTTACCCTCACATCGGAAACAAATAGCATCTTTGAACTGGCAAGACGAACTCGTATGATTTCGGCGTCCACAGTGAGCACACTTTGTGGAAAGTTCAGTTTCCATATCAGTCAGATCTGTACGAGAGTGAACTCTAGCCTGATATTTCCCAGGAAAACTAACATTTTCACATTTATTACGTTGAAGTGCAACCGCTGCATTCTTATTCAAATCTAAAGCACTTGTTCGACTGCTAATTTAAAATTAAGTCCTGCCTTGCTTGAAAGTAGTAAACGGAGTTCTTCGCTTTCCAGATCTGCAGCTAACTGGGTACAAAGAGCATCGGAGACTTTCAATGACGTTTCAATCGGTTTATCCTTACACTGTACTCTTCAACAGTTTTACCAGAATTTTGACTATAACGACTAAATCGTATACACTCAGCAAACTTATTCGGTTTTGGGTCGCAAACATTTTGAATCAAACTCTCTAAATCCTGAAAAGTGTTTTCCTCTTGGTTTCTGGGCCTGCTTAAGTCGCACAACCTAACAAGTAATGTTGTCCAATCCGATCAATAACAAGCGAGTTTTGTAATCATCTGGGGTCCGGTTAACGTGGAAATAATTTGTTTGGCTAGTGTATGCAGGTCCTCCAGTGGGCTGGAATATCGGAAGAGATCGTGGCGCCAATGGAAGCCAAGGTGCGGTGATCTCCGGTGCATCTCGTACCCCTTGTACCGCAGGCAGGTCTCTTACCTTAAGGAATTCTTTTGAATGCTTTTTATTGGGAACTTAGTTAGAAAAGTGAACCTTTTCACCTCAACATATGTATAACAATATGATTATTATAATTGATGTATACAACACCTTGCATACTGGATAGGACAGGGGTAGCAGTCATGGGGTAGGTGCCTCATCCAGGAGGGGGTGTTGAGTTGCAATCGCAAGCCTTACTCTTGCCGTCCGCCCGAAACACCCAATACTTTTGGATTGTAGAAGGGAGTAAGACATGTGGGACTGTCATTTGGGTAAATAGCTCTGGCGATCAGCTGCTAATAGCGTTCCCCCTCTCATAGGAGTCTCGAAAGTTTCTCTCTCGAAAAACAAGAAACAAAGATATTAGCTTTTGGGAACTTTTTGTTTAATTGTTGTTTTATGGTTGTTTTTTTTCTTCTTCTTCGAGTCATTGTAATTAATAAACAATTTTACGTTCAATTTTTGTGTTGCCATGTCAGCAGATGTCCCACGGATCTGTTCCATCAATATCATTTTTATAATAATTAATAGCGTATATATATATATGTGTGTGTGTGTAAAGTTAAAAAATAAATAAATGAAATAATAAATAGCAACAAATTTCCTAACTTATTTAATTTAAAATTGACGCATTTAGAATGCGATGAAACATACATACACTAAAATATATCTAGAAGGAACTCTACAAGTAAACCTGATTATCCCTGTTTTTTTTTTTTAATTTAAAGGTGGGCATAAAAAAGTGTGAATGTGTATTTTTATTACATAACCTAAATATAAGAATAATAATAAAAAAAATTAAATAAGATTAAAATAAGCTCTCAGAGATTGACTCTGTGCTATCTATTCGAAAAAGGCTACTCAACCCATGTATTTAGATTCATCAATATATTTCCAAAATATAATAATTTTGTTAGAACATAAAAAGTCTGAAAAAGTCTTCCTATTACTATTGTGACTACAAATTTCAAAAAACCTTGACCTGCCGTTATCCTTTCACAATTTCAACGTATTGCTAATTATTAATATTTTGTCGAATGAACTTAGTGTGTATCTCAATTCAAAGGAGAAAAACATTTTTTTTTTTTTACAAAAAATTTACTTGTTTTAAAGAGAAGTTCATTCAAAAACTAGAACCGGGGCGCCAGGAAAACTCATGGGATCCGTTAGGGTCTTACAATCCTGAAGCTGCGGGTTCGAATCCCGTCTAGGGCAGGCTCATATCGATAAATAAAAGCTTGTCCTCAGCCATGGATGTTGAGGAATGGGGGGCAACCTGTGTGTATCTTCTCCCTCCATGACCTAAGTGGTTGAAAGGCAGCCTAACGCTTAAATAAAAATTAAAAAAAACTAGAAAACAAGATAAAACACAAAAAACTAGAACCTTTCTTATCTCTAATTTAAAATCGTATGTCTCTTTCCTTTAGATAGTAATGCGCAACAGAAATTCAGATACATATTTCTGTATCTATTTTTAAAAGTTCATTCTGCTCGAACTTATTTTGAGAACCCTAAATATTCTGTGAATTATAATTTTTTCGAAAAATTATAATGGAAAATAAATAGTTTAAATTATATTTGACATATGTAATGTTCTGTAAAGTTTTTTCCTTTTATAGTTTTATTATTTATTTTAATTGTGTACTCTAGAAGCACACATACAATGCGTAGTTTACGCAGCTCTCGCGTGACGTTCTCAAACGGCACAGCCGTGATGTATAGTTGTGGCCTAAGATAGTGAGAGAGATGTCTTTCCCTGCAGAGTAAGACAGCGAGGTCTCCTGTCCAAAGAGACTTCACAATTAGGGTGCTATCTGATGGGGGCTAGATCACTTCGCCGATAGCTCTGCTTTATGACGTCAGACACATCTAGATCTCCTCTGACACGCCTACCTCTCAGCTCTTTTATTTACCTCGCTGGCGAGTCCATCTCCCTGTCGTTCATTCCATTAATCTTACCTCTTAGTAGCAGATATCCCTCTCTTTAGTTATTGTCACCGGCAACAAGACACCTCATTTCAAAAACATCTCCGGATAAATATACATTGATTTACGATCAAATTTCATTATTGAATTCCACGAGAAAAATATTTTTGGTGCTTTGTCTATTAATTATAGTACTCTTATGTGTTTTTTATTTTAAAGTATTTTCGGTACATTGTGTTGTAATAATAGTACTACTTTTAAACAATTAATGAGAGGGAACAGAATAAAAAAATCTATCTGTCCTCGCCAGGAATCGAACCTGTATCTCCTGCTATCCGGGCCGGTGTACTAAGCCGTTACACGACTAGGACTAGCTAGATATCTCATTAAACTCCCCCTACACTAGCGAGAGCCTAACTTACGAGAAAGACGAGAACTTCGTCTTAAACTCGAAGGAGCTGACATTGTCATACATTTTGTCGACTCTCGTCATTTACTTTATTAAATTTTAATTTATAAATATTTTATTTGGTTGTGGTTTTTTATCCCACGTAAATTATAAACAATTCATG
>KZ808288.1:7873-20587 GCA_000696205.2 Oncopeltus fasciatus
AATCAGGCTCATAATGTAAATGAGGTCTGAGTTGCTTATGAGCAGCTAAAAAAATAAACTAGACATCTACCTGGTGCCGAACACTGGTTCAGCCACATCTGAACCCTTCACTTCTGTACATAAGCCCCTGTGACCCTAGTGCAAAAGCCTACGACACCTTCTCTTACGCTAATGTCTAGTCGCCCAACCCAAGTACCCTCGTCCCAGCAGAACTGTAACAGTCCAGCACCTGCCCGAATAAGCAGCCACCACTTCAGTCGTCCCCCACGTCCTCTCATCTCATCCTTCTATCCCAATTACCTACACTTCTCTTACGCTAATGTCTAGTCGCCCAACCCAAGTACCCTCGTCCCAGCAGAACTGTAACAGTCCAGCACCTGCCCGAATAAGCAGCCACCACTTCAGTCGTCCCCCACGTCCTCTCATCTCATCCTTCTATCCCCAATTACCTACACTTCTCTTACGCTAATGTCTAGTCGCCCAACCCAAGTACCCTCGTCCCAGCAGAACTGTAACAGTCCAGCACCTGCCCGAATAAGCAGCCACCACTTCAGTCGTCCCCCACGTCCTCTCATCTCATCCTTCTATCCCCAATTACCTACACTTCTCTTACGCTAATGTCTAGTCGCCCAACCCAAGTACCCTCGTCCCAGCAGAACTGTAACAGTCCAGCACCTGCCCGAATAAGCAGCCACCACTTCAGTCGTCCCCCACGTCCTCTCATCTCATCCTTCTATCCCCAATTACCTACACTTCTCTTACGCTAATGTCTAGATATATATATATAGTGCTAGGCTCCCCAGGGTCAAATGAGGGACTATCTACAGGTTGTCATCCCATTCTAAACATCCTAGGTTCAGGACAATCTTTTATTGTCGAAAAAAGCTTCTCAGGGTGGTATTTGAACTCGTAGCGCCAGAATTGTGAGATAAATTCAATTACCAGAGTACAATAACACTGACACTGATACTGACACTTACAAAAAGCCCACTTGGGTGCACAAATTTTTTTAATAGTTCTCCTTGCTTTTGGTTTTCATTAGTAATATATATGCTGATATCAATTAAAAAATATTTTTTATTTCTTACTCAGTCACTGCTTAAGTAATGAACAAAAACAAATTAAATATTACTATAATAGCTCGATTTAAGGACGAATTAGTCGATTTTTAGATGTTAGTGAGAGAGCTCGTAAAACATTACATTTCAGTATTTTTATGCTTTTATTATTTTTTAATGTGTTTAGTTGGAGAAAGGAAAAGGAAATATAAAATGAAACACAGGGAAGATGACGTTTTGGTTACTCAACGCCACCAGCTGATCGGAGAAGGTTTGCAAGCTGAGTGTTGCCAGCTTGGCGAGCCATGGCCAGCGGCGTCCTACCAGAGCTGTCCCTGGCGTTCACATTCGCGCCACTTTGCACGAGCAAGCGAGCCGTCTCGAGGCTCCCGCTTTGTGCCGCGTAATGGAGAGGAGTAGTGCCGTTGTGATCGCCGGCATTCAAATTAGCCCCCCGTCGAACGAGGAGTCTAACCGCGTCGACGTCGTTCTCAGTGGTGGCCAAATGGAGGGGAGTACGACCACGGGCGTTTGGAGCGTTCACATCGGCTCCCATTTCGAGCAGGTTCTCCATCGCCGTGAGATCCGAGTTCCGGGTGGCGTAGTGAAGCTGGGTGTCCCCGTCTTTCCCGCGGGCGTCTACATGAGCGCCTCTCGCCCGTAACGCCTGCATCAGCTCCCTGTCTCCAGAAGAGGCGGCGAAGTAGAGCGGGGTCTGGCCATTATTATTCCTCTCGTCGGTTTGGGCACCCCCCCTATCGATCAAGCTGATAAGCTCGGAGGTCATACCATTCTGTGCAGCAAAGTGGACCAGAGTATCTCCCGTCAGAGAGTTAATCATCCTCGCCAAGACATTCCAATCTTCGCCGGACGCCACCTAACGCACATCACAGAAAAAGAAAACATATTTAAATTTATTGGAATCATGGACATTCAGATCATAAAGCATAATATAATATTAAAAATCTCCTCCAAAAGGACTATTTAGTCCTAAATTAGATAGAGAAAAAGAAATTCTTCTTCTTTAGACGTATAACATAAATCAGCAAAAATATAGAATAAACATAAAATCCTATTAAGCTAGATATGTTTCCAATCGATGAAACCAATTCATAGTAGAAAAAAACCCGTCATACAGGAGCTGTATCTCCGAGAATTCCTCAGCATCACAGTCAAAGCTCCAGCTCTTGTAAACCCCACTCCTAATGTTTTAATGGCAAAATAGCCCTATAAAAAAGTATTTTTTTTTTCTACATATTTTAGATGAGGAAGCCCCGATCAAATATTTTACAACATTAAATATCCTCCTTAATATATAATTTGTAAAAATATTATAGTATATAAATGTTAAAAAAATACATTTTGCTCCTATCTAGCTATAGATAGTTTTTTTTATCTCAGTGATAGTGAAAATTAACGCAAATAATAGTGAAGATGATGTTTTTCACTTTTGGTTTTCCTTTAGAGCCTTCTTTTTCTACAACCAGTCCAAACGAAATGATTCATTAATTTGCAAAAAGCATCTTGAAATCATAATTTCTTACATTTTAATCGAAACACGAGGGAGAAAATAATCTGTAAATAATTCTATAATAAATTAAACCGAAAAATAAGGACTTACTATTAGTTTGTACTTTCATGGTGTTTTTTCACAATCACAAAATGTGATTGAGATATGCAGATATTCTCCATATCATAATCTCCTCATCTTTTGCCTATGAAATACGGTATAGGAATAAAATAACAGTTCTTAATGGTAAAAAATCTAGGAGAAAAATCGATCTTCCTTATTTTTTTATTTAAAAAAAAAAGACTACTATACATAATTAAATTGTTGCACTATTTAATCAATTATTAAAATCACTACTTGGAAGTGATTGTATAAGCTTCACAAATCATAGTTAAAATAATAATAATAATAATAACAATATTGATGAAATAAAAATTAAATACTGATAAATGAAATGTTACCATACAACAGCATTGGATCGCAAGTAGAATAACCAGTAGTTTCGCCATTATGAAATTGATTGTTCCCTGCAAATTAATAAAAAATATAAGTTTTGAGCTTAAGTTAATTCGTAACTTTTGGAAAAATATTTTTTTTCAAGAGTCTGTCATCCAGGAGATAATGCACTACAAAATAACATCATAAACAGGCATTGTGTACAAGCAGTGTTTTTTTGCGCTTTATTTATCCGTTTTATTAAGAAGTCTCAACATAAAAGAATATTTTTAACTGCTGTCCTTCGCCGACATTAACAGAAATATACTGTTAACATAGGTTAAGGCATAGGCCTTACAAAATCAGGCTCATAATGTAAATGAGGTCTGAGTTGCTTATGAGCAGCTAAAAAAATAAACTAGACATCTACCTGGTGCCGAACACTGGTTCAGCCACATCTGAACCCTTCACTTCTGTACATAAGCCCCTGTGACCCTAGTGCAAAAGCCTACGACACCTTCTCTTACGCTAATGTCTAGTCGCCCAACCCAAGTACCCTCGTCCCAGCAGAACTGTAACAGTCCAGCACCTGCCCGAATAAGCAGCCACCACTTCAGTCGTCCCCCACGTCCTCTCATCTCATCCTTCTATCCCCAATTACCTACACTTCTCTTACGCTAATGTCTAGTCGCCCAACCCAAGTACCCTCGTCCCAGCAGAACTGTAACAGTCCAGCACCTGCCCGAATAAGCAGCCACCACTTCAGTCGTCCCCCACGTCCTCTCATCTCATCCTTCTATCCCCAATTACCTACACATCTCTTACGCTTTCCACTGGACCTGTAGACTGCCAGTGATATAAATGTCTTCTTTAACAATCTTCTGAAGAATTTGACGACACTAAGCAATATGGACAGTATCTACTAATTGTTACTTTCAAGCTTTTTGGAGCTCCATCCGCTACTGACCTCATCCAGAAACTTAAATTCTCCAAGTGCCAGGTAATATAATTGTGGCAAAGATCTCGCAATACCTACAATAGATAGAATAAAATATCTTCAATAGATTCAGCTGCTTTCCAATTAAAACATTATTTTTTACCGAACCCTTCAACTACTACCTCAAATTTTACCGCAAAGGTCCAATCCCTTTTTCACAGCCAAAGGGAAATTCTTAAACAACATATCCCACCCAATCTTCTTCGTCAGGAAAATGACTCTTTGGACATCTCCGACAAAGATAAATCAGAAAACTGTTCTCCATTTCTGGCAAGTATTTATACCTTATCCTGATTCCAATCACAATACAACTAAAGTAGATTCCTTCCTTTTCTCATTACTTAGCTCCCACACTTGCGACACCCGCTAATATAAAAATACCTCTCCCACTCATCGAAACGCAAAGCCTGGCTATGATCTTACATATCTCAAAATATATTCATACAGCTTCCCAAAAAGACCATCACATTCTTAATATACCTCAGCAAAAGAATATTTCGTTCGACTCACTTTCGCATCTTTTGAAAATATTCTAACGTCATATCATTTTCAAAGAAGTTTGGATTCCGGGCAAACTTATCCCCGTCTAACAAGTGCTTACATTGTAGACCCATTATTCTCTGCTCTTGAAAATATAGGCATATACGTACACCAGCATTAACAGTATATACATTATAATAATGCCGTTGATTGAGGGTGGCTTAATGGTTTTTTCTAACTGAAATCCACTTCTCCTATTGAATTTTATTGCATAAATTATTTCTTTATATAAAATATTAATGCCATAATTTTAATAATAANACTATGTAGAATGTAATTACTAATAAATTTTTATTGAAAAAAAAAAAACGAAGCTATGAAGCTAACGTCAAAGGAACATTATTTAATTACGGATACTCTCTCCCAGATTACTGCCCTGGAAAAGAAACAATAAACGAAGTAAGTTACAGATAAATTATAAATTCTAATTCCAATTTCCTATTGGAAAAGAGCTTTTAATTCTTAAAACAAACTCACTAAACACTTATCACTAAACTGTCTCAGACAAGTTGCTATCTTATTATCACTGTTATTATCTCTATGGATAGACTCCAGGAATCCCATTTATCTTATATGAGGAGGGGGGGGGGAGTGTTAAGACTGTCCTTCCCAGTCTAAGAGGCGAGCAGGGTTCCTTGGAGAAAGGCCTAGGACACGAGTCTGTCAGAGATGGCAAATTGCTTTCGGACGGTTCATACTTCTTTGCTAATTATCTTGCTTAAATTATAAAACATTACTTAAATCCTCACCCAGTATATTTTCATTCTATTACTACATACGCGCGCGCACACACACGCCAATGCACGCACACACACACTTACTGGTTCTCATTAAGTTCCAATAGCTACCACATGCCACTTCAGGCTCAATTATGCAAAACGTTTTATCTTAATTTCCCCATTAAATTTCTTTGGGAGCAGAAATGTTATTTGATGTACCATTTGAATTGAATATAAACTGTGTGTTTGTGATTATGGGCATGGAAGTGGATGAAATCGTCTTATTTTATTTGTTTAACATAATTATTTAATTTTAACAAAGATTTAATGTTTTAACCAATGAAATTATTTCTTCTGAGGTTTTTATGTGCTGGGTTTATTTGCAATGTTAGTGATTTAATAATTATTATTGCATTTTACATGTTCTGTTATTTTATAATTATGAATAATAACTTTATAATTCACTTAGCGATGCAGTAAGTATTTATGACTGATTAGCATTTTTATGGAGCAGTGCCCCGAAAGCAAATTATTTGAAATAAATAAATATTTGTACATGAACGTTCCATGTCATCTAAAATACATATTTCATAATAAACAAATATGTGTTCGGTTACATGGCTCGGAACTGAATATTACGTCTCCTGCAATAAAGAAAAACATTATATGGGTATATAAACATCATATCCGTATTTGACACTACAGGAAATACCCCAGTATTATTCGTTAAATTTGACTCAATAATGAATTCGGTCTTTCTTTTTATATTTAAAAGCGACATGCAAAATTCCATAAATAAAATAACTAATTTCGGCTTATTATTAACTTTAAATTAAAATTTACGGTTCGGATAATCCGATTTACTAATCCTCCAATTTAGGTGCATATTACAGAAACAAATAAAAATTAAAAAGTGCCATTAAGGCTCCACCTCAACATGATGAAGAATTAGATTGTAACCGTATTTCTCAATTTTATTGAAGCTATGAAACCAAAATGATACTATTTTCCAGAGAGAGAGTGGAAGATTTAATTAGAGAAGTAGAACTGGCAAAAATTTTTATGAGATTTTTAATAGTATTTAAGGTAAAGCAATTAGACATGAAGTCTAATTGCTTTACCTTAAATACCCAGTATGAAACTGGGGCAAAACTAGTAAAACTTCATCTGTTCCTATTAAGTGTGCTGTACTCTATATTTTAAATCTACTTATACATATATTCTTATTTATTTATATTGAGATATTAGAATTCAGCACTCTGCTCGGCTCAGATGATACTACCAATTAGAGATTCCCGAAATTCCTTCTAGAATTTTGAAGAAAATCGACTTAGAAGAGACCATGATGTCAAATATATAGGACTTTAAAGATGGCAGTGAAGAACTAAAAATGTACTTATACAATATTGGCATAAATGTGTAACGCTGTGAAGATGAAGATGAATGGAGACATAGTCCTATGCCCCATCCATGAAAAAGGGGAAGTACTTGATTGCCGGAACTACGGAAGAATTTTCATTCTTACTTTTAACTATATCCCTAAATCTTATCTCTCTAACCGTTTCTTTAGGGTCCGGCAAGGATCAGATTACTCCGAACACTTCCCTGTGAAAGCGGGCGTTCCACAGGGCAGTGTGCTTGGACCTATCCTTTTTACCCTTTACACATCGGACATCTCCACCCATCCTAATACCCTACTGGCCCTATTTGCAGATGACAAAGCGATCCTCACTTCCCATCCTGATCCTAAAACCGCTTCCAATATTCTACAAAACCATCTAGATGCCATTCAGCACTGGTGTAGCAAATGGAGAATTAAGATAAATGAGTCCAAATGCGTACAGGTAAATTTTCAACTAAGAAAAGATTCCCCCTACAATGCCACATTTAATAATATCCCTATACCCCTCCTTCATTCAGTCCGCTACCTTGGGTTCCACCTTGACTCACGACTTAATTGGAGCCAACATATAAAAATCAAACGACAAGAACTCAACAGACGCTACGGAATCTTATACACTTATAAACAGGTCACAATAGAGAATAAATGACTCTCTATAAAACATTAATACGACCGATCTGGACATACGGTGCAGAACTCTGGGGTGCCGCTAAGCCTTCCAACATCCAACGTAGTCAATCCTTCCAATCCAAAATCCTAAGAGTTATTGCAAATGCTCCATACTACGTCTCGAACTCTACCCTACATCAAGATTACAATATCCCATTCGTCCAAGACTTCATCTCCACTCACTTCATGCTCCTCCACTGTAAACTCCAATTTCACCCTAAACCATATGCCCAGTCCCTGTCATCGGACTCCAACCCCTATGATCCACCCCGACGACTAAAACGAAGATGGCCTCGTGACCTCCTGGGCCTTAATGCCTAAATTAACTGAATGTGGTGTCGACAGGCTCCTCTACCCAACAAAGTTTGGTTTATGAATAAACTGGCTCCCCCTCTGACGGACTAAGCTGACACTTACTTTCTTGATTAAGTCATTTCTGAGAATGACTTAGTCGAGAAAGAAGTTGACACTTATTGGCCTACAATACTGATCAAGTAAACTGCCATACCATCCTAATCCACTAGCACAGACCATGTCTTCCAACTCCAACCCCTACGACGGGGAGTCGGCTCAAACGAAGATGGCCCCGTGACCTCCTGGGGACATAATCTGTAAATAATTTGAGAGTGGTGTCATAGGTCACATTCTCTCCTCATGTGATTGATATTGTATGTCTTTTTTTTTTTCTCTAATTCATTGTGATGATCAAATTACAAAATGTTTTAATTTAACAGAATGAAATAAATAAATAAAAGTTAAAAAAAAAAAAAAAACTTTTAACTATAAAGTATTCTGCTGTAAAGTATGAAGCTGATTTCTGAGGGGTAGAGACAACTATAGAAGAGAAATTCTAAAGAACCAGATATGATAGAACAGCATAACAATGGAAAGAGCAACAGAATACAAGATACAGACTCATAACCTCTTAAAAGATTTTCAAGCAGAATACGACACTGTCTACAGAAATGAGCTGAATAGAAAACTTCTTGAATTGGGAATCCTCTATGTAGTGAGACTGGCCAGGATGACCAAGGAAGAAGTTAGGCCTCAATTAAGGGTGCAGTTAGAAATGTCCAAGAACCACCAGTTCCAAAAGGATTGAGACAAAGCATTACAAGTCATTGGTTGTTCCCTGTTCAACCAAACTTTTGGCTGTGGGAGCCAGAATATTTTGAATACTGGTAGGAGAAACTGTCTTTTACATAGATGACCAAATCCTAGGATTTTTAGGCAATTAAAACATGGTGAGAAGAAGCATGATGGCAGTGGAGGATGCCCTCATTAGTTTATTAGCACATGAAGACATGCCACATTGAAAGAGGAAGACATCCCCCTAATAGGGGGACAATGAGTTCTTAAACCTTGGGGCACAAATGAATTAGTGAAAAAAATCAAGAAGTAAATTCAGTAGTGAATCATACCTGCCAACAGAAGTTTCTTTGGAAAGACAAAATACTTCCACTGCCTATTGCTCACCAGAGCCATTAAATTCCTTCTGCACAATCCTTCCTTATGAGCTGCTCGGACCTGGCCTAACTTGACTCTGTACTGTCATTAAATTATGTGACTGACGTAGCTAATACAAGAAAAAGGCTAGATTTTATTTCTAGGAAATTTCCTATATGACAACGCTAGACCACACTCATCTTTAGTGACTCACTGAGTCTATAGTGATGAAAAAATAGTTCAATCAAAAAGGTGGCAAAAGGTACTTATTATTTTTGATCAAAACAGTACATATATCAGAGTTTGACTTTTATATCAATACTATTTGAAAAATATCGACATTATTTAATCATAACACGTACCAGTTCATGTTAAAATTTATCTGAGGTACCTTTATCTGGGAGTTAGGCAAAATCGATTCAGAAAATTGTATATAACTTTTTTGGTACTGTTTAAATCACTTTATCTAATTAATATTACTTAAACTTACTGAACAAGCTTCTTTCAAGAAAGCTCAAAATTTAATTATAGTTTAATAAATTGCATATTTTTTAATTATACCCATTGGATGACCTTTTCATTTTAAAGCTATTTCCTTCTAAAGAGACTGGTTTTAAACCTATTTTGTTTCCAGCATAGTTAATAACTGAAATGAATAAACTGTTTTAAGACAACACAGAATGTTGTGATTTAGTAATGTTTATAATATAAAAGTTACTTTAGAATAAGAATATTAAAATCAACCTATCAATCAATATATCCTATTAAAAAAAGGAATTGAATAAATTGAAGAGACTTACCCAACAGACTAAAAGAGACTAGGAAGTAGTAGAGCATCTGGTAATATATATACAATGGTAAGACAATGGAAACCACAGTGTACATGAAAGACAATGCTTCTGTAAACAATTATTCACAAATGCCTGACAAATAACCTGACATAATGTTCACAAAAACCCACACAAGTGGATGTTAATATTAGATTATTTCTTTGCATTGAGACAAGACAAAAAAACCCACCATGTAGGAACTTTTAAATGTTTCTAATCAATTATTGTTTAATTGGTAAACAATTTAAAAAAAAAAAAGAAATCTGTTGTTTTATAGAGCAAATACTCGCTTTACACATTGAGGCCTCTACCCCCGAATCTAGGAAATCTAGAGTTTAGGAGACTTATAGAATTCCTGATTATTCTTTATTCTGATAAATGCAATTTACTATCTGATGTTAGGTTAGTTTTTTCTGTCTATAAACATTTCATTCATATTAAGGAAGATACATGTATATTAACCATTTTAAAGAATGTGTTTTTCATAGTTTTGCAGAAGGATTTTTTAGTAGGAAGATGGTATTATGGAGATTTTCCTGAAAGGATTTTTTCTAAGGGTAATTCTTAAGAGTTACAATTTTTTTCCAGGTAAGACCATATTGAAGAAAGTTTTCATTACCAATCTCATCATGTGATGACTTATTCAGAAATAAAAGTAGAATAAAAATTTGCTAGACACAATCCTACCTGGAAGAAGAAAATGAAATATTAAATGATCATGAAAGCCTACATTTCTTAAAGATTTAGCGAAGGAGGTAATTGTTGGGAGGAGTCTAAAAGTCCAAAGCTTTTGCAGAAAGGTTTATGAGATGTGTGTCAGGAGTTAAGAAATTTTGCATGTGGAGAAGTTGGGGGTTTTATAAGGGTTATGCTAGGGGATGCCTGTAGGGGATATGCAAAGAGAGGTTCTTGAAAATAAGTGCGATAAAGTGTTCATACTCCATAGATTTTGGCAAGTGGGGTTTTCCTTGGGAGAGTCTATATTGTAGTTTTATGAAAGAGGGTATTAATAATGATGTATTTATAGTCTAGGCATTTTGATAAGGTGGTTTATGTTTCAAAGGTAGTTGAGGATATTTCCAGAAGGGGATTTATTTAGAGAGGTGTCCCTATTCTATATAGGTTTCCTCATGGGGAGGGGGTTATGTTAAGAGTCAGTAATGAAGGGACTTCTGAGAGAATTTAGTTAGGGAGGCCTTGGGGCTAATTTAGAATTTTGTTTAGGAGGTCTTGGGGTTCAGCAGAGGGAGCCCTATTTTTCCCAGACCCTCTATATTTCATTAAATTTTCGGTTTTTATAAGTTTTAATAATTTTTTGACAAATTTATCAGTTACCCCAAATTATTTCCCTTAAAGTGATTTGTCTTTTATTATTCCACAAACAATTAATTGTTTAACCTCAAGTAAATAAATGTGAAAAAAAAAGTCTATAAAATATTAAAAATTCATGTTTTAAGATATTTTGTCACTAGCAAATTATGCACAACAAAAGGTGGAATTAGGAAAAAAAATATTTATTTTACTTTTTAAAGAATACAGTGTTTAATACAATATGGTAATTTATTATAAAAAATATGCAAAGGGAACCAAAAAAAAAAACTTAATAGATTTTTTTTCTGGCTCCCTTTACATTTTTTGTAGAAAATGCAATGTGGGATTACATAACACAATTAATATCATTATTTAAAAAAGAAATAAGGTTATTTATTTTTAATAATCTACAAGAAGTAAATTATTATAAATAAACAGTATATTATTTAAGATCTATTTTTCAAATTTTATAACATTTGGTTGATATTTTATCTGACATAAAAGAAATATGAAGATAATCAATGTCGTTCGTATGCTTGATTAGTCTGTCTCCTTCTCTGTCTCCTTAAATGAGGCATCATTGTGTATGTCAAGAATTTTAATAATATGGAAGTGTATAACCTAATATAACTTATCAGACTCAGAGTCAGATATGTGTTCAACAAATATAGGGCCTACCAGGCTGAGGATAGAACGCTGCCGACTTACACTCGTCTTCCTCAGGGCAAGGGCCGAGGCTACTAAGTGTGACTTCTGCGGCATCAGGCTTATAGTCAAGCATGTGCTCCTACAGTAAAGTGGAAATGTGGTACTCTTTTAATCTTCGTGCTGAAATCTGCTAATGACTTATTCATCACATTTTTTGTTTGCTCAGTCATTTTCTAACGGCTCGGAGAACTCATCCTTCATACATTCATCCTTGTCTTATGTGGGTGCATACATGTTAATAATCTAGTATTGAACCAATGACATTTGACACTTAGTACGCTCATCCTCTTGTAAAGTGAAGTCTAGGACTAACTATGAAAGCTGTGCCAGCAGTTCTACTCTTTTGTTCCTTTTGCCTATTTTTAGCCATCAATGGCTTCTTCGCCGCTTCCAAGCCACCTCTCTTCCTGGATGGCTGTTAAGTCTGGGGTTTTTAATTCTTTCACTACCGGTAGTGCTCATCGTCTTTATAAGCTCTGAACATTCCATGTGTCAAGTTCTTTATAAAAAGCCTTTGTCATGAAGTCCTCTCCATTTTTTGACCATCAGCTCTTTTTTTTAAATGTCAATAAGATGGATAAATTATTAAAAGGTTTATTTCGCTACAAAATAAAGTTACTGAAATAAATAAAACTGCAAAATTGAAAAAAAAAAAAATAGAATAATTATAATGAAATATATTTCTTGGGAATATTTTATATAATCTTTAAAGCTAGGGTATTCAACCTAACAAGAATATAAAATGTGCTTGACAATTTTAAACATTAAGAATAAATTAATTAAAATCGTGAGAATTGTGTTTCATTACAAGAAGGTTAACTGTCGAATTGACTTTACACTTGGTGGTTGAGAAAAGTATTGACTAAAATATTCTGTTGTATGTTCTTTGGGATAGTTCTTTTTTTTTTAAATTAGGCTCATGAATTCCCTTTGATGTCTCTCAGGTATTCTGTGAATATAAAGTGTTGAATCACAAGCTATGTTTCTGAATCAGTCCCTATTATATTCACTCTAAAGCTCCCAAACATTACATACAAGACATTCATGTCGCTTAGCAGAATGTAACAAAAAAAGATTTATATATATATA
>KZ808288.1:26450-38518 GCA_000696205.2 Oncopeltus fasciatus
GGAAGGTGTAAATGGAAAGCGGCCTGTTACAAGAGAGGGCAATAAAAGGACAAAGGAAAAAAAAGGGAAGGGTATTATTGGGAATAAGTGACTTTGGAACTGGGAAAAATGTTTTGACAGGTTTATTTACGAGGAGGGCTAATTGTTTTTCAGAATGTTTAAAATGTTTAAATAAGTTGAAGATACTTTTTTGTCAGCTCTGTCGTTAACTGGATTGTGTTGTAAGTTGATGTGAACGGTTTCAGACAAAAGACGCTTGTGTTGGTAGGGTTCAGTGGAAAGAATGGTTAAGCTATCGAAGTCAAATGTGTGTGCTTCATGAAAAACATGTTTGGTGAGGACAGTTTTTATTAGTTTATTCTTGATGTCATTTTTATGGTTATTAATTCTTGAAATCGGGTTTTTTGTTTGTCCGATGTAAGAACCTTGGCAATGCGGTGTGGAACAGGGAATTTTATAGACGACATTAGTACTGTTAGGAAGGGGGATGGGGTCTTTGAGGATGGTGTAAATAGATTTTAACTTGTTATTGGTGGAAAAAGAAAGCTTTAGGTTAGGAAAAGTTTTTCAGAGAGATTTCTTAATATTTTCAGACAGTTTTGGAATATAAGGAAGAGAACGGAAAACAGTAAAAAAAATACATTTTTTTAATTTGTGTTTTTTTGGATCTACCTCGACCGACCCCCAACTAAAATCATCTTAGAATAATATCTATGGTCAACAAACTCTCATTTAGAAACTAAATGTTCTCTAATATAAACTCTTCTTTTTAGATTGTGATTTATTACAATGCCATATATTTTTATAGCCTTATCACGAACACATCTCTGATAACAATAGCTGGATTTTTTCTGTTCAATTATTTTTCATTATAAAAATTTAAATTTAATGACTTTTTTTATATTTCCCATAGAACTTGAAATACTATTATTGTCTACATTTTTTAGCTATTCAAAACAGAATCAAAATTTCAAGATTAGCTAGAATTTTATTTATTTACTTGGATAAATTAATAATTACAATGATTGAAGTTGATTCAACAATGATTACTAGATGCTAAGTTGAGTGAGAAATTTGATACACAAAATAATAAGTTTAAGAAAAAATTATTCAACCCAAAATATCTTGGTACATTCATTTACAAAATAAATAAATTAATAAAAATAGCATTTTAGTGTATGGGTAACTATATGAAGCTATATAAGGGTCTGAATTCATTTTGTAAATTCGAAATTCATATTTTCATAAAGAGGGTAATTTTAGCAATATATATTTTCTGTTAAGTAGTGAAATGATCCCAAGATGGCCAGCTCTCTAGAATGAGGAAACAGAAGGTATCAGCAATAGTTATGAGGTGGCTACTTGTTTAAAAGTCATTTACAGGTTGGAAATTTGTTCAAAGGTTTACAAGAAGTGACGGCCCTGTGAAGGAGGGGAACTGATGGAGAAGATAAAGAAATTGGAAGCTCTACACCTTATACTTTGATACAGACCTGCCAATTTCTATTTTTTTAAATGGAAGTCTGCAATAACAATATCTAGTATCTAGAATTAGTAACAGTGAAAACCCTCGAAAGATATTAATAGAGAAACTTCACTGCACAAGGAAAGGAAGACTAACAATTAGGTGGCTGGATAGCGTGGGCACACTGCATAACAGATGCACAAATGCTAAATATTTTGAATGCAAGAGCTCCAGCAGAAAACTAAGCCAATTGGTGGAGGCTCTTGGAGGAGGCCAAGATTCGATGACAGATTGTCCCACTGTTTTTAACATTCAATGACTTCTGAAATATGTCTTTTAACTGTAAATATTGAAAATGAAATTATGAATTGGATATACACCTGTTCGGTATTTTTATTTTAGACATAAATAATTTATAACATTTCATTATATTTATAAATCCAATACTATCAGAGGAATTTTATTAAATTTTATCATGCTTTTGGTGTATGTTCAATTTATTTTGTCAAGATTTCCATGGAGCTTGAGAGATTTATTTGAAAAATCACTGCCTAATGTAGATTTTCCCTCTATTAATGATAGTAAACATTTCTTGGAAGGACTCTATTTTGTATCCTGATGATAGTTTGAGTGATTCAGTGCAGAGGTTTTGGTCTTTGGAGGATATTTCCTCTGTCAGTAAGATGTCTGCAGAAGAGTTGGAGTGTGAGAAATATTTCAATAAACTACCCAATGCTTAGGCTGAGGGAGAAACCAGATGAGATTACCCTTTATTAATAGTGGTACAGAGTTATTTGGAAATTCTTACAAAAATTACCTTTTTTGTTATCAATCTTTGGAGCATAGGTTCAGGCTACATACCGGATTCAAGGACTTGTATGTTAAATTTATGACTGATTACAAGGCTAATATATATATACTATCCTTTTCATCCACAAATATATGTAAGTTCAAAGATTATTGTGCGCTTACACCTTCCCACTTTTCAATGGCAGGCAGTTTTACTGCATTTCCTGAAGAAGATGTCACAGAATACCAAGATGGTTCTCATCGCCATTACTAATTAATCACTGCTTTAGTTCAGCAATCTTTGAAACAGTGGCGCCTGGAAAATTTGACTACTCTTTAGGCTCAGTCCAAGTGTACTCGACCCAAGTGTGCTCGGATCAAGAAGACTGCCAATCTCGAGGTTGACGACATGGTCATCTTGAGTGAGCCCAATTGTCAGGCCTCTTTGGAGAGTAACTCAAATCTTCCACAGGAGTGAAAGAGTTGTAAGAAGAGTAATGGTAAATGCTAATCAGTATTATTAGTCCAGTGACTTCACAAAAGGCCTACCATCAAGGTTTTTTGCCTGCTATTTAGACAATGGCAACTTATGAACTTTGAAATAATTTACTTTTTTCTTCAGAAGCCATGCTGTTTTATTTAGTTATTTTTTCTTATTTTTTTATTATTGAATGATCATTAGCCATTGATTGCCAGGTGGTGTTCGATATTTTTATTTAATATATAAACCAAAAATAAATTATATGTTGGGGTAATGAAGAATCTGATATTTTGTCAAATTTTAATTTGTCTTTTAATAATATTTTATGACGTGGTAATCTGGAATTTGAAAGAAGATAAAGCTTCTATAAAATATATTACAGTATCAGTTGCTCCTTCGAAATGACAATACCTATCTCTCCAATTGAATTGAAAGGAATCAATTTCATTAAATAAAAATAAAACAAAAGAAACTACAGCAACCCAAGTGGAAAGAATACATGATAATTATTCTAATCCAATTAATTTAAATATAGTACAATACATTTTTAATAGAAAGGTAATTTTAAAAATTAAGTTAACATTTTACCTAAAACAAGAGGTATGCTGCATAGATTTTTTCCTTCATCAATCTCTATAGAAAAGTAATCAGCTAGCATTTCAGCTTTGGTTGAGAGGAGTTGAGCCACAGTTTCAGCAAGAACTTCTTTTTTGCCATCTTCTTCCTTCCAGTTTGTAGCTGGATCTTCAAGTCCAAGTAAGGCAAGGTCATAGAGAGAGAGTGTTTCCTGGTATGATTAAAAGAGAAATAAAAAGCCTATGTTTACAATTTTATCTAATGGAATAGCGTTCCAATTAAAAAAAAAAAAAAAATTTATCTAAAATCTATCAATTGCCCAACAATTCTATCAGTTTTAGTAGCAAAGTAAAAGTTCAAACCCGCACTGATTCGCAGTATTTTATTAACATTATGACTACTAATATTTCAGTGACCTGATTTCTTAAAAGGGCAGAAACTAACATAGGGTTAGAAAGTGAACTGAGACAATAAAAGTGCCTTACTAAGACCAAAAACAAACAGTGATTTATAACCTGGTATTATTCACATCACTCAAAGAGAGATTAGGAAGTACCTAATCTTGTTTGTTATAAAAGGCCAGCATTGCACCTAAAGACCAGTCCCTAACTTTTGGCTTTCGATGCAAATCAAGCGATATGACCAATTTCCATTAATTTCCTGTAGTCCTTGGCCAAATCTGGATTGTGCTCCATTTAGCCATAGCTTCAGCTTGACTGCTTTAATTTCTGTAGTGATTGAGTCTTCAATGGTCAGTTTACATCATATTTTTTATGTCTAGAATTTATGATATCAGATCAACAATATCCAAGTAGACTCAAAACAACCTGTGTTTCAAATTTGGAGAGTCCCCACCCTGTAAAACTGTTTATCATGTGGCCTGCACCAAGGAGCCCGTCATTTGTCAGTAGGCACCAGGAACCTATTATGAGCAGTCAATCTGACGGGTGCCCCTAAGCATCGTCCCATATTTGAGATGCTGCTCAAAGCAGAAGCCATTGCTTTTACAACCACCTCATATTCATCTATTCCAAGATTTTCTCTGCTAGGGTAGATTTAGCAAACCATCATCCCTATACAAATAGAGTTGGCACTATTTTATATGCATACATATATACATATACATGTATGTATATATATATATATTCATATATGTGTGTGTGTGTGTGATTGTAAAATATAATATACATATAAATTTATAAATTATGAAATGCAATAAATAAACAATTCAACAGTATTAAAAAAAATTGAGAGGTTTGAGAAAGGTTTTTGGTGATAGGAAAGGGGGAAGGAATCCATTGCAAAGTGTCAGGCAAAGGATTCAGAATTGGGGAAATATTTGCTTGAAAATAACTTTTCATAGTCAGAATTTATTAGATATGTTCTGTACTTTTCTTAGGATCTATACCATTATTATTCTAAAGAAATTTTGAACATGTGAATACCAGTGGTGTTTTACGGACAGTCTACAAGTCTCTCTTTCAGTATTCTGAGGCTGAACTAAATTCTAATTTTGAGATGTAGAAGTTCCAGATTCGTCCATAACAGCTAGAGAGAACAGCTTGTTCTACATTAATTTTAATACTTCTATGGGGGAACTCATACCTATTTTGAGCTGTGGCTGTATGTTTCCTGTATGTTCCAAAAAAGCGACGGTTGTGTTTCTGTTTATTTGTTGGTAAACTGGTGGCGAGACAACCTTGAAAGAAAACATACCATACTCGCTCCAAGATGTGTCTAAAAAAAAAGATCTCTTCTGTCATTTGAGTATTTTTTCTCCCAATTATATTTTCCCCATGTTATTCGACATTTTAGCCTTATTTTCAGGTTAACTTTATAACATTCAATTTGCTGTCCTAATAGTCATCTAAAATATCATGTCTCATTTCCTAAGTATTTATCTACATTTTTAAATTTGGGTTATCTTCTTCATCATTTATTTAACTTTTTATTTTTTAAATATTTGTACAGGTCATGATTAGAACTGCCTCTTTCATATTTAAGGACTGTTAGGACTGCAAATTGAATGTAATAAACTTAACCTGAAGAGGAGCCAGATTAAAGAAAAAGAGGCTCAAAATATTGAATAACATAGAGAAAAGATAATATTAGGAAGAAAAAAAGCTCTAATACCAGAACTATTATAAATTAGTATTGGCTCTTCCTATTCCCACCTATTAAATAAAAGATCCCAGTCAGCCAGTCTTGAAAGATCTGTGTTCCTTAGACAAAGAATGCTCATTTCAATTCTTAGTGGTTGCAATCTCTTGTCTCATGGTCTGAGGGTGCATAGTTTCAGTTTTAGCAACTTTAAGCCAATTATGAAGAAATTTCTTCATTCTGAGGATCTCTTTCTTTTCCATTCATTTGACAACTTAGTAGATAGCACTTCAAGTTCTCTGGCACTTTCAGCTCTGCCTGTGTTCTGGGTTAAAATTTCTGCAGCTTGCTCCTGTATTAAAATAAATGTAAAATTAGTAGCTTATCTTTGGAGGTGAATTGCTCTCTGAAAATTAGAAGCTTATCTTGGTAATGTTTGGCAGGAATATTTTTCTCTCTGGCTTTTTTTAGAAACGGAATCAGAATTTTCCTATTTCAAATAATCTCAGAAAATTGAAATTTTTGATCCTTTTAAGTGATGTGAAGCTCTCAAAATATTATCTTTATTCCTTTAAGCCAGTAGTGTGATAAGTATAAGCCGTCTACTATTCTTTATTTCTTTCTCAACCTACTTGTAAAATCTATGTCATTTATAGGTGAGACTGAGCACCATCTTCTTTTAAGAATAATAATTAAATTAAATTTCCCACACAAATTTCATCTGGAATAGAAATCATTTTTTCATTAATAAATCCAAATACTTCCTCGTATCCCACCAATCATAACAAACACAATAGACTGACTTCAAATAGCAAATTTAGTTTTTTTTTCCATAATGCTATTGAATAGTTTAATTAAAAGCTTTGATTTATCTGTGTAAAGAAAAAGCAAACTTAACTTAAAAAGTGTCCTAAGCTTTTAAATATCATTTAAACTAACCTTGAACTTAATGGTACCAAAATTTCCAAAATCATGAAGCATCAGTTGATAAAAAAATTCTTCACTGAAATTAAAAGTGAAATTATTACTTCAATTATTTATCAAATTAGGATAGGAGAATTTAATTTTTAGAGTGGTGGTAACTCACGCAAGTCTTCCAATCCTGAAGAGGTAGAGATTTACTGAATGCTGAACAAGAACAGCATCAGGGTCAATACACCCAACAAATATAATGTTAGCTACAATATCCCTAACAGCCAAGTTGCATGCACTCTCAACTTTACTCCTCATATTTAGTAAACTAGTCAATTTAATTTCTCGCCTAAAAATTAGTATAAGGCAAATTAAAACGAAAATATTATATCATGCAGAAAATATTGATAATAGAAATTAATTTTGAGAAAATACCTTTGATAGTTATTTTCAGGAGCTTCTTTTTCTATCATAACAGAAGGTACAACAGATTTACATGTAATGAAAGTATCTAATTTTTGTGTACTGGAATCGACTCTCACTTGATCTTTAGCATAAATAACTTTCTCCTTATCTATTGAATTTTGCAATACAGCTGATGTTAAATTTAAATCAATATTCGGAAGCTTAGACTGAAAATTAAAATTTAATACGTAATTAATTTTTAATTTGGT
This sequence comes from Oncopeltus fasciatus, assembly GCA_000696205.2. Taxonomy (NCBI): domain Eukaryota; kingdom Metazoa; phylum Arthropoda; class Insecta; order Hemiptera; family Lygaeidae; genus Oncopeltus; species Oncopeltus fasciatus. The sequence goes on from KZ808288.1 coordinate 33,448, forward strand.
TTCATAGCTGTGAAAAAAAAGTAATTTTAAATGCAACATAAACTGAAAAGTAAAAGGGCACAAAAATAAATTGCCAAAAATGTGGTTGTTTCTATTCCTTAGGCACGATTTTTGTCAGCTAAAAAATATAACTCATAATTAAAAGAAACTGTGGGTGATTTAACTATGGAAATATAAATTAAACAGTAAACTTCCATTATGCTGAATTTTGAAGACTTTTGAAATAAAAAAATTTAGTAATGAAGTGTGATTAAGCATGTTATGCATCATTAACTGTCACTTAAGATTCTCAAGATAACAACTGCAAGTTTCGAAAGGTAACACAGCTATCATGGCATTCTTGTCCTACCCCAAATGTCAAGAGTAACATTTAGTCTTAAAGCACAGATATATGTATATATATATATATATATATTTTTTTTTTTTTAACTGTATTAATTATAGTCTTAATCTTAATTAACGGACTTTTATAGAAATTAGCATGGAAACCCTCCTAGTTTTTGAACAAATAAAATACTCTGGATACATAATTTTTTTTAAGAATAATTATGTGTTATTAGAACATGTATTACTGCTAGTTTACACTCCAATAAGCACAATTTCCACTATATATAATAGGATAGCATGGATCCCTTTCCAAGCCCCCAGGGGGGACATTATAGACTAAGATGAAAGGAAAGATCCAATTTCAATATTTAAAAATATAAAATAACTTTAATAAAAGCAATTGAAAAATTTAGATATTTCAAAATGTTGATGATAATGGATCGAGGCAAGACAAGTTGGATTTTCAATATTACGAGATGAAGATAAACATCCACTCTACACCCAATAATATTTAATAAGCTAGCATTAAAAATATACCTACAACGGGGAATTTAAATTTTTTCAAGCAAATTCATTAGAGACTATTTTTAATTTGTGTACTTTTAGGAGGGCAAAAAATACAAACTTGTTTGTAACAAACAAACTTGTTTGTTTAACAACATTTCAAAAAAAAAAATGTTAATATCTTAATACAAAATAAAATAAAAACACGCATTAAATATTTTAAATTATATGTTTTTTTTTTGTTTTGTTTTTTGTACAATTTAACTTTGGTGGTAGGTTATAGCTAAGTGGAGCGGAGACGATTAAAGCTTTATCTGGAAGAGTTAATTAAAACCAGTGTGCCCCCTCCCCCTCTCCGCCTTTTTGTTGTATTTAGGACTGAAGTTAAAATCTCATTAGGGCTCTCCGTCTCATCATCTGCGTTGCATCCGCCTTCACCCCCTCCAACCCCAACCCCTCACCGGGCTTCCTTCACTCTCACTTCCATTTCCACACACCTATTATAACAATCATTGAATAAAAATAATTATTAAATATATTATCATTTTAAACAAGTTTCATCTAAACCGCATTTTCCAAGGTTTCAGGATTACAGTTAATTTGAATCAACTACATTTCAAACATAGAGAATTCGATTAATGATATCAATAAATATAAAATTAATGATTAATCACATATTACATTTTTTGGGGATGCCGAATGGAGTATCTTTATTATGGCTCAAAAAAATTCTCGTCTTTCAACCATAAACATTGACTAAGAGAAGAAAATCATTTTTATAACTAATTATTATATGGTGGAAATCATTTTTAAAAAATCATAAACGATCCTTCGATTAACTAAATTGTTTTATAAAACTTTTATAAAAATTATTAAAAAACATTATGACAATAACTATAGCACTGGGGAACAATTTGAAACTCAATTTCTGTTGTGTTAGATTTTGTAGCAGTTTTTTATAGAATTAGGATACTAATTTCAAAACTGCTTTTAGTTTTTTTCTATCACGTCACGTTCGGTTTCTATGTGGGTGGGGCGCATGCTGGTCTAGACCTGCCTGTTTAGTTACATCTGTTATATTGTGGTGAAACTTTGTGTGTCGGTAAGCAGTATTTAGTATTTCATTACGGAAGTGTACAGAACTACTATAGTGTGTTGGAACTGAAACGTTTCCTTATGGCTACCTCTGTTCCTACAAGTTGAAAGTGCAAAAACAGCCCCGATTTGTTTTGTTATATTTGTGGCAGTTTTACCATTCCCAGTCAAAGGACAAACATCAGTACATTTGTCAGACAAGCATATTTTGCCTATTTTAAAGTGAAAATCGGTGATCAAGATAAAGCATGAGCACCTCAAAAAGTGTGTAAACAGTGTGTTGAGAGTTTACGGATATGGACCAAGGGAGCACTTGCTAAGCTTCCATTTGGTATACCTATGATTTGGCGCAAGCCCAAAGATCATTCAAGTGATTGTTACTTTTGTATAGTGAAAACATCGGGATATAACAAGAAAAACAAATGTAAAATATATCCATACATATATGTATATAGGATACATGAGTATCCTAGTTTACCGTCAGCTATACGCCCAGTACCTCATTCAGCCGAAGTCCCTGTGCCAGTTTTCAATGAACTTCTCTCTTTGGAAGAAAGGGAATACGGATATGGCATTCAAAAACATTGTTAAAAACTTTCTTGGAAATACACAATCATTGAATTACTCCAAAATTGTCCAGCAACTCTTGAAAAGCTTCCAAAAGCTAGGTTGCAACATGAGCATAAATTTGCATTTTTTACACAGCCACCTTGCTAATTTCTCGGACAATCTTGGTGCAGTGAGTGATGAGCAGTGGTCCATCAAGATTTGAGGGTCATGGAAGCAAGGTATCAAGGTAGATGGGACGTATATATGATGGCTGACTATTGTTGGAGCGTTATGCTTGAATGTACACAAACTAAACACTCCAGAAAAAGCTACAAACACAAATTTTTATTTAAAAGAACATAAAGTAAAAACGTACCAAATATACAGTTTACAAAACATTTAATGTAAGTTAACATTAAATGTTTTGTAAACTGTATATTTGGTACGTTTTTACTTTATGTTCTTTTAAATGCATGATTTTTATGATTTCTGAGGATATCCTGTAGTTTAAAAAGTTGACGGATAGACAAAATCTAAGGTTATTGAGATGCAAAGAATTGGTAAAAAAACAGTGTCAGATCTAATTCAACAAAAAATGTGTTTCCCAGTGTTATTTATTTACATTTAATTATTACATTACATTTATTAATTATTTACAATTTTCACTAAAAAGTACTATTTCCAATAACATATATTCTTTATTATGAAATAAACTCTTTACAATTTAAATTTATAATTACTTAACATTATTGTAAGACTCCCAGAAACATGATATGAACAGGGCTATTCCTTCTGGACTATAAAGAATGTGAATTTTGCTTATTTTTTCTAAACAGCTCTTGCAATACAATTGGTTATGTCTACCCCACATTTCCCCAAATTTTTTTTATCAAGATAGTGGAATGAAGAAGGGATGGGTATGGAAAAAGAAAATTCAGGAAAATAGGTCAGTCTAAAGTTTACCAAATCTGGTTTTGTTGGTTGTCCCGAATATGAGTATAGAAAACTATCCATTAGAAGAAGTTAAAAAATATGAAATACAAACTTATGATAACATTTGAGATTCTGGCGACCACAAGGGCAATATGGTAAAAATGTAGGGATAAAAAACTTGAACAACAATTGGCTTTCTAGGTAAAAACACTTTTTCTATTGGTGTCATTGGCAATATCACCACTAGAAAAAGTGTTTTTACACTCAGTAGTTACTGATGAACCACTAAGATTTCCCTAAATGTTCTTCATTCTACACCTGGGAATTCTCAGAGGCTAAACAGGGAAAATAGTTTTATACATTAAATTTTAAATGTAATGATTTAAGGAAATCATTCTAGATCCCAGATTGTTAAAATAAATCATTGATGCTTAGCCACTCATAAAACTTTGACAGCTTAAAGGCTACTTTATTAGGCCATCAAATAAACAGAATATAAAATACAGCTTTTCTTTTAAATATAAAAGAAATAAAGAGATAACTATAAAAAAAGTTTTGATTTAAGTTGGGAAATTGACCACTGGAATATAGTTATTTAATTTGTAATCAATAAATGTGAATATTCCTCTTCTGAATAGCTAATTACCTGAGTATAAAAAACTCTAGATTTGTTTGAACCCAAAAGTTTTTCTTCTATTGCTTTTTGTGTTTTTTCAATAATCAAATCTTCATGGAGAAAATGCACTTCATGCTTAGTAGGGTGCACATTAACATCTACATTACGAGGATTAAGAGTAAGACTTAAATAGACAAATGGATATGTTCCTTTTGGTAAATATAAGTTGTAGACACTTTCAATGGATTGCTTCAAGCCTAGAAACGGAAAAATCATAAATTTAGAAAGAATAATAATTTCCAAAACTTACCAAAAATCAAATATTAAGGAAAAAGAACTATTTAAATAACTAAGTCAAACTTTATTTTTTAAATATGAAAAGGACAATAATTATGCTTATAATTGAGTGAAAATACTTATTTAAATGTTGAAAATATTCATTGATTAAATATTGAGAATAATAAACATAAGAATATTGAGGATGATTGGTAAAGTCAAATCATGTGAAATTTAAGTACTATTACACTCATTAATATGTTTAAATTACAGGTCATAAAAATTGTAGTACACATATACACATAGTTTCATAAGTATGTGTACATGAAAAAGAGCTTCAGGCCCATAATAGCTATGAAAATACCTCAAAACATTTAAAACAATAGATATCTCAAAACCAAATATTTTAAAATAGTTGTGGGGAAGACGTATTTTATTGTTATTTCTAGCTAAAATGGAAACCTACACTCACTTACCAAGAAAATATTTTGATTTTATCTACAGTTTATATTTATTTATTTATTTATTTACTTGATATTGTCTATGTTTTAAGTAGAAAACTATAGAAAGATAAAGAGGTTTAATTGAGATAAGCATTTAAATAAAAGATAAGAGACTTATAGATAGATAACAATTTTAACAGATTCCTCTTAAGGAAATTATTAATGACTTTTAAAAAATTCTTCTGTACTCAATACTTCTTATGATAAGCTAAAAATATAAGCCATAAACTCACACACACATATATATATATATATATATATATATATA
>KZ808288.1:38754-54831 GCA_000696205.2 Oncopeltus fasciatus
TCTCTTTCCGCCAAGCCATTTCTTAAGGTTCGGAAACAAGAAATAGTCACTCGGGGCTAAATCCGGAGAATACGGCGGATGAGGGAGCAATTCATAGCGTAATTCTTGAAATTTTGCCATGGAAACAACACACGTATGGACTCTTGCATTGTCTTGATGGAAAAGAACTTTTTTCTTGGCCAAATGCGGTCGTTTTTTCTTTAAATCCTCATTAAATCGGTCCAATAAGTTGGTATAATATTCGCCATTGATTGTTCTTCCCTTCTGAAGGTAATCTATGTGGATTACACCGCGTGCATCCCAGAAAACAGTAGCCATGACTTTATTGGCTGACAAACCCACTTTGGCCTTCTTCGGCGCTGATTCACCCGGCAAAACCCACTGTTTTGACTGCTGCTTGGTCTCTGGCGTGTTGTGGTGTATCCATGTTTCGTCCACTGTTACATATCGGTGAAAAAACTCTTCCTTGTTGCGGTTGAACAACGCCAAACATTCGACAAGTATATAAAATTGTATTTGTAAATGCAGATGCAAAATAAAAATATATCTTTTTAAAAACTCAACTGAGCCAAAAAGTATATATATGAAGGAAACAAAGATAATATTTACCAGAAGATTCAACAAGACGATTATTTATGAATAATATAAAAGTGCTTTTTTTCACAGAATAGTTTACATTTGAAATATATCCCTCCACCTTGAATTTTAAAGCCTCGTCATCTTTTTCTACTTCCAATAGTTCCCTACAATTAAAACAGAAATAATAGAATAGAAAGAAAATTAATAATTTTATAATCTATTTTGTAATCTATAAAACAAATACCCAATGAGGTTTTATGAATAAATTACCAATATAATGTTAAAGAAAGATTCTCTAAACCATCTCTATGTATAATATATATAATCTCACATTATTTTTTCCATAATTCACACATCCAATATTAATATAATTTAGTTCTTAATCATATATATTTGGTATTATACTACCATCAAAAGTATGAATAAATTTGTAAATATATAATCAAAATTTTGGAGATAATTAGTTAATTGTTGAGCTTTATGAGGAAAGGTTAATCAGGAATTCAATCTTGGGGACTGGAAATTAAAACTGGCTAGTAAATAATGAAGGTTTATTTATTTTTGCCAAAATTTTGGCTTAAATTTTAGGTCTTCATCAGGCCTGAGTAACAAAAAAAAAACATATAAAAGTAATATAAAAACAACCATATGTAATGACCCAACACATGAATAAATAAATGAAATGCTAAAACTGTATATAATCAACTACATAAAATGTAAGAAAACTAAACATGTAAGAAAAAAGTACATAATATTATGAAAATAACAAATCAAATAGGGCGATGAGGAGAGAGAGACTCCTGATCTATGGTAACTAAATCATGACTGATATGTTATAAATATGAGAAATTCTGTTGTTTTTTTTTTTTTTGTTTTTTAATGACTGATTTAGTTATCATAGAGCAGGAGTCTCTCACTCCCCATCACCCCATTTGCACTGATGATGGTGAAGGTAAGAAAGTTCAACAAACATCTGTTAGATCGTTTCATATGCCAGAGCGGCACTTTCCCCCTCAAAATTCACTGAGGATCATAGTAAACCCTTATGCAGCAGTTGCTCAATGTTTAAGATGCTTGATCTTTTAAGTACCTTCACAAGAAATATTAGACATAGGAGGAGGGGAATATGATTGTTAGAAATCGCCACAGAAGTAATTAATATGAAATTAATTTTTATAAAATTAAAGCACTTAGAGGGGAATTTAATTTGCTAAAGAATCATACGATAGTAAAAGGTTTATAATTAAATGTTAAATAAAAAGGTAAAGACTAGTCAGTCCACAATGTATTAATGAAAGCTTAAGCCCTTTTGCACTCGAAATGAGAGATTCAATCTCCATGGGCTTAGTAATGAAACAATGAAAATGAATTCAATGAAATTCATAAATTACATTTTAGTATCATATTAATTCAATATTTGTGTGTGGTGTTTGTGTCATGCATCTAAGAGTGCATGGGCGTGTGTGTACATATATTATTAATTTTTAATTTATGACATCTATATTGTTTTTAATTAACTTCTGTATAATTGTTTTGTTATTGTTGTTCAATGTAATTTTTGTATATTGTAATCAAGAAGTCAAATTATTAAAGATAATAAAAGTTATCATATTTATAAATACATCATTTACTTAAATAAATTTAAAAATATAGTAGATAAAATTGAGTTTTGCATACCTAGCAATGTTATCACCAAAAATAAGTCTAATGTTATCAACATGATTTGAATTGGGAGGAGTTTTTACATCAGATGTCACAGCTTCATATTTCTTAAGTGAAAACCCAACATGTGGATTGTGTATCGCATACCTTCGTACCTGAAAAACCATTTTTCTATTAATAATTTTTAACTTCATAGATGAGGATTAAACAGTATAATAAATCAAATAAAGGTTTAAATATATAGAATTTCACAAGGATTTATTAGAAGAAATGCCTCAGAGAAATTCTATCCCTCTTTCAGCTCCTAATTTATTACTTAAAAATTTGAAATGAAAGACTATGGTCATTATTAAGCAAAATCCAACCAATATGAGTGGGGTTTTACCTGCAATATTAACAAATTTTCCAATGAAGCTTTGATAATTAGAGTATTGAAACCCAACACAAATATATTTATTCATAGAAGAAATATTTTAGGAGTACAACATTGAAATTGATGAAAAAGATAAGTGGGAATCCAGTATACTGGAAAAGATTTCTGATACACGATTTAGATGAGATAGTGAAATCGCATGGACTAACAGTTGTTCACCTTCTCCCCCCCCCCCTAAAATTGCCAATGGAATTGATTTGGGCATAAATAAAAACTTATGTGGCAAAAAATGATAGAACTTTTTTTTTAAAAGTACTGTTTTTCAACTAAATGAAGTGAAAATGAAACTAAAGATGAAAACATAAATAGAAGAAAATTATCCTTTTGGTGTTGAAAGTGTTTTCTCATTAACAGTAAAGGAATGAATTTAAAAAATCAACATTGCAAAAAATTAAAATCTATAATCTATTAAAATCTATCTATAAAGTTAAAAAACATTCTTACAACTTCGACGACTTTCCAGTGCTCTTCAGAAGAGCTCTTAAATGCTTTTCTTCTGGTAGCAACATTATAAAACAAATCTTCAACAAGTATCGTTGTTCCTTGGTTAGCAGCACATGCTTTAGGAGGGGCTTTTAATTTTCCATCTTCATAAGAAGCCCTAAAACCAACATTCACAAGAATCACCAGACAAAACAATTTTATTATTTCTAAACAAAAAAAAAAAACAAATAGATTTAATGAAAAAAACTGATGAAATAAAAATGTATTGAACTATTTTAATTTAAAAAATATATGTAAAATCTCATAAGAAAAACATCATTATTTGAAATATATGCTCTTGGTTCTATTGAATAAACTGAATGGAAAGGATCTATCTTAATTAATTATAGTGGAAAATAAGGTACTTTTTGATTAAATAAGCCAAATCAGAACAAAGTCCTACCCTCAAATTTCTGGGTGAGATTCGTGGTATGACAATATTTTGCAGAGTTATCCAGTCAGGCATTATTTTTATTTATTTATTTTTTTTTTTTTTCCAACTTGAGTATGCTAAAATAAAATTTCTCTTTTTATAATCATTCCCTCGACTCAAACTTCCTTCTACCTCTCTCCCTTACCTTCTCGTCCAGCCTCCAACCTTTTTAGCCTCTCTCATTTCCTCACCAATCCTTTTCCTCCCTATCTCCTCATACTCTCTTTCCTCTCCTCTATCTAACTATCAAAGGCAAGATAAAGAAGTTATCAGCAAAATACACTAATTATCTCAAGTTTTTAAGTAATTTCATTTAAAACTATTAAGTGAACATAAAAGCATGATTTGTTAATGAAATTCACTATGAAATAAATAAATGCAAATTTTAACAAAATTCACTCAATATCAAGCTTTTACATAACTTCATTACAAACTGTTAATAACCCTTTAAAGCAGGGCTTGTTAGTGAAATTCACTATCAAACACCAGATGTAGAAATTATTAACAAAATTTGCTACATATACCAAACAATTCACCACAAACTCCATTACATACTACAAACTTGCAATTGATTGGGATCCAGCATTTTCAGTGACTTCCATTGATACCATGATCAATTTCCTTATGACAACTCTTCTCACCATTCTCAATAAGCATGCTCCTATTAAAACCACCCTTATCTGCCCCCCCCCCTGCTCCCTGGTGCTATTTCATGTGCTCCAGATTCTAAATTTGAATGGAACTTGCTTTGTTGTCTTTTTCTATGTATGTCTACTGGATCAACTATTAACTCTGCAACCCCAACAAAGTCAATGGGCATATTTTTTTAAGTCTCTTCCTTAACCTTGTCATGCCAATTATTCTTACCTAGTGGCCCATCCTTCAGTGATAAAAACTTGTATTTCTCTTATATTACCTCCTCTGACATAATAGAAACCATTATGAAAATCTGATGGAGGCAGTGGGACATGATGGTCCCCCAATTCATTTCATAAAAGTATGCCTACCAGTCATTTTTCCAGTACTTGTTCATGTTTAAAACTTTTTACAACAAAATTGTTTTCCAAAAACAGCCATTGTTCAGCCTCTAAGTAAAATCCCTACTCCTTCCTCATTCAATTAAGCTAACTTCCTACCTACCTAATTCTACCATTAATGATACTCATACTTCCTTCTCTTCCTCAGTTGGAAATCTCAGTGTAACCTTTGACCAAAACCTCTAATCTTCACACTCCCTCTTATAGAACTCAGCGAAAACACATTTAACAGGTTAATTGAGTTATTTCCAAGATGATCCCTAACAAAAACGTAACTGACTCCTAACAGAAAACCCACTACCTAGGTGCACAAAACAATTTTTCCAGTATTAATAATTAATGAAAGAAGTTTCTCTTCTATGGCTCGCAAGACAATAAAATGTAAATATATTTTATGACTAAAAATACAAATTTGAAGTAACTTAGTAGGAAGAAGCCAGTTGATAAGTATTCTAGCTGAAGAATATTTCTTGTAATATACTGTTCAAACACAAGATGAATTTCCAGAGTAATGGTAAAAAGCCTGATTCGGTAAAGTATAGTAAAGAACTTGATCAAAGTAAATAATTTTTGGGGAAATAAAATTTTATATATATATATATATATATATATACCTGGTTACTTNCATAAATAAGCTAATAAATATACATTCATTTTCCATTAGAGAATGGTTAATCAAGATGAAATCATATTAATTATTTTAATGTATAATATTTCAAAAAACAAAACACTTACTTATAAGCACAAGAATGACAAGCAGTTTTAGTTGTAATGGTTAGATGAGCTATGTGACTAATACTTGCTAGAGCTTCCCCTCGAAATCCAAAAGTTGAAATATTACTTAGATCCTCAAAAGCTCTTAGTTTACTTGTGGTGAATCTTTCACAGACAATATCTAGGTCTTCTTTTCTAATTCCACAACCATTATCTTGAATCTAAGAGAAAATTGATGCAATTGATTTATAAGTGTCTATAGTGTAGGTCAAATTTTAGAATAGAGTTAAATACTAAATTAAATAGTTTATAAACAAAACATACTGAAAGTAAAATCTAAAATAAATATTGTGTTTTTCAAAATTTAGAGTTAAACCAATTAACCAAGCGAACAAAAATATAATAAATGTAAAACAAAAATGGAATAAAAATAACATAACGTAATAAATAAAGAATGAAAAATGCATACCTGTAAAATTCTTAACCCACCATTTTGAAGAGTAATATTAATACTAGTGGATTTAGCATCAAGGCTGAAATAAAATAAGTCGTTTATGAAGAATATTTACATTTTCGAAATAGTACAAATAATAAATAATAAAAACCTGTTTTCAAGGAGTTCCTTAACAGCATTTGCAGGTCTTTGAATTACCTCACCAGCAGCTATTCTATTTACAACAGTTTCATCAAGTTTTTTAATTGCTACAGGTTCAGACATTTTTAAATTTTTGAAGCCTAGAAGAAACGATGGCCATAAAAATTTATTTAAGTACACTTTCTCATACAAACAACTTAAACTCATTTACTTTTAAGCGCCACCATAGAGATAACAATTTTATGGACGTAGACCTTCTTTGCCAAAGAGAAAAGAGAAATGATAGAGCTATAACGCATTCATGTTATGAAGAACAAATTCATAGGAGCAACTAAATTAAATTCATTTATTTGTAAGCACCACTGTATATATAACTTATAATGTCCAAAATTATTATTATAGGCATAGATTTGAAATAGAGGCATAATGTTAATAGTCAAAGAGGGGGAAAAGGGGATTACCACCCCATATGTGTGAATCAGACGCAAAAAAGTCTTAGGTATTCGTAATTCATAAGTACTTTATTTAATTTATAGTTTTTTTGTTTTTTTTAAATCTCCCATGCTAACACTTAGAATAATGGAATGAGGAGCTATCTATAGCCGAAATACAGAGCAACCGACTTGAATCTCGTTGTATTCTAATCTCGCACCTAACGTATTGGACTTGCTTTATTTGCTCCCTTTGCTGTTCTACTCAATGAAGATACTACGTTGTTCTTCTTGAATTATACGATTTTGACCCCTGATACAATTATATCATTCTTCACTTCAATTAACTTTACCTATGATAGTTTTTTAGAGTAATAGTATTTTTTTTTCTGCAATGCTAGTATTTGAAAGCTTTAATACAATTAAAAACGTAAAATTACTTCATATCATTCTTAAATTACCAATGTGATTGAAGATACAATTATTATTTTCAAAGAAATAGTTTAAACCAAATCGGGACTCGAACCCGCATTTTCTGATCATTAGCCATATGTGCTGATCTCAGCACTAATTTGGTACTAATCTTGCCGAGCCCAAAACTTCCACATAGAAGTCTCCTAGCCTTCCAGTTGAGCTAAGTAATTCGCCACAATCAACAGAAGGCGGGCTGGGCTGAAAGCAGTCACTTGTACGGAGACCCAAACTAGTGCTACCACATCAGAGATTTAAGTTCGAAAGCATGACTAATAGTCAAAGCGTAAATTTATTAGGGGTAAAGCAGGTAATTCAGATATTGGAGCATCACTTGAAAAGGGACTTAGAGATATATTAATCATTGGAATAAACAATGCGGCCTGGCAACTTAGTGTCATCAAATTTAAAGATCAAATGCAAGCGTAAAATGTTGCCATGGAGCAAAAGAGACAAGCCAATGCATTTTCAGGCTTGTATCACGGAAAACGATCTAAGAAAGCTAACGCTGTTAATAAACCATTGGGCAAATCTATTAAGAGCCAACACTCCTGTCTGGGACGAGTAATATTTTCGTATTAACAACCCTTGACATCCACCTCATGAACATTGCCCAGCAGAATGTGAGGCCTGCCACAAGAGAGGTGGTTTTAATCACATTCCATTTACACAGTCAATTTGTAGAGAAAAAAAAAATCACGGTTCTTGTAACCCCAAGAACAATCAGTCAATCATTACACAACCTTGTTGCCTATTCTGGCATAACGATCCTTAAACTAGGCGAAGGCGATAGTGAAATTAATTAATTTAGGACTTTAAAATACTAAAAGGCGAGGGCACCAGGGAATCCAAAAAGATCCGTTCGGCTCTTTCAATTCTGAGGCTGCGGGCTAAAACTCCGCCTAGGAAAAACTTACAAATATTTAAACCCTGTTGTAACACTTGTGGAATGGACATTCCCAATAGTCGTATCAGTCAAACCTAATGGGCAACAAAGTTTAGATAGGTTCAGAGTTCATGGTTACGAATAACCCTCATATAGTAGACAATCATTACCACTTAATAGTATTCGAAGAACTTCTTTCACAGCTGAACGGAGGCAAATGGTTTACAATTTTGGACTTAAACAAGCCTTTCAAAAAATGCCTATTTCCCAGAATTCTCAGAAATATATTAAAATCACCACCCATGATCGATATTTTCTGTGGAACTTACTATCTATATGTTAACTATAAAAGGGTACTCTCTTGGACGTGTCGACCTTTTAGATTGAAGATAGCATCACCAATCTTCTAAATGACTTAATGCTCTTTTTGTCTTTACTATTATAAGATCTTCATCCTCTGATCTGAACGCTAAAAAATATTTGGATTTTATTCCCATGACTAGCCGACTGTACACCAATTTTATATTTATTATTATTTTCGTTAATTTTAATTGTATTACATCGAATTCAAGTTAAAATATTACACGTACATTGAATTAGCCATACTAAATGAAAAAAATTCGTTCGTTTCGGTCCAATAGGTAAATCAGATTTTTTTTTTCGTTTAAAATCAACAAACAAAATTTCACTAATTAAAGCTGACTGTAGCTTCTAGACCGTTAAATAAAAATTGCGTTTTCAGGTAAACCTTAATTGCTTACATAATAAATGCAAGGGAATAGAATAAAAAATCTGTCTCAGCCAGAACTCGAACCAGAATCTCCTGCTATCCGGGCAAGCGCTTCAGCTTATTAAACCACCTAGAGTAGCCAGTTAACTTATTAAATTCCCCGCACTCCTACCGAGAGTCTAAAACGTCGATGAATACATCGTCATATGCTCGAAAGAGCTGACATTGTCAAACTATTTATCAGACTCTCGTTATTTTACTTTTATTTATTTTCTAAATATTATTTTTGTTGGGGTATTTAATCCCACATTATTTAAAAAAAATAAATGCAAGGGAATGGAATAAAAAACCTAACTGTCTCAGCCAGGACTGAGACANATTTTTCTAAATAGTGATTTTTGTTGAGGTATGTAATCCTACATTATTTTTAAACAATAAATACAAGGGAATAGAATAAAAATTAGATTCCCGATAGGAGTGCGGGGGATTTAATAAATTATAAGGTAAGTCTCTGTAGTGCAATTGGCTAACACGCCGCCCGGATAGCAGAAGATCCAGATTCGAATCCTGGCTGAGTCAGATTTTTTATTCTATTCCCTTGCACTTATTGTTTAAAAATAAAGTGGGATTAAATACCACAACAAAATAATATTTAATTTCACTGTTTAACTCTTAAAATATTTATTATATCAATAAACTCATTTTTGGTATTTTTATTCCTCTAAACTAAATAATACGCCTACCGTAGCGAAAAAATGTTCCCAACTCACAATTAAAATTTCAGGTGCAATTAAAATTTATGATTCAGTTGAACATACGAGAGTTCGAAACCACCCGCCACCAAGCTTTTTTCTTTATTTTTTTCTCTTCTTCTCTCTCTCTCTCACTTATTCACATGCACGGCAGTTTCTACCATTAAATCATGGTATCGAACAAAGGCCGTAACAAGAGGACTCGCTCAGCTGGAGGGAAGCCCCAGGAAAGAACCGCTGAATTCTCCACTAACCAGACGTCAGCGACCCGCTGCTAGCCAGAGTCATCAGGGCTCGTCCAGCAGCACACTATCATCCCAGACAGGCGACAACACAATTATGTTGGCGACAAATCTCGCAGGCCACAGTGACACAAAACATAATAATAATGCCCCGGCCTTCACTGAATCGCCGTTCTTCACGCCAAACCCCTTCAGCGCTCTCCCCACAGAGGAAAACGTAATGGAAACGACGACCACCCCTAAAATCTAATTTAATGTGCACACAACTTGACCAAATAGTTGGCAGGCAAAATTATAAATGTGTTAGCAGACAGACTGATACTAAAATAAATCCTAATACTCCTGACTCTTACCACGCTATAGTAAAATACCTAAAAGACACAAAATCCGAGTACCACTCATACCAACTCCAAGAAGACCGAGTACTTCGAGTAGTTATTCGATATCTTCACCATACAACTCCCACCGAGACATTAGCAGAAGAACTCTTATAGCGCGGGTTCAAATCGAATAGTGTCCTGAATGTCCTTGGCAACCGGCGAGGAACTGAGGGAATTTATAAAGTGCCACTCCCGCTATTTTTTTTTAATCTGGAGAGAACAACAAATGTTAGCTCCATTTATGACCTCACAGACCTATACTATACAAAAGTAGTGGTAGAAAAGCCTCACCCTCGCCGTGACATAATTCAATGCCACAGTATGGTCACTCAAAGAGCAACTGTAACTACCTCCCTCGCTGTGTCAAATCAGTGGAAAATCATGACAGCCGAGAGTGCCAGAAGACCAGGGACACTCCAGCCACCTGTGCTCTCTGCTCCAAGAGTCGCCCTGCTAACGATAAAGGCTGCGATGCATTTCAGCAGCTGAGGAAACGCACGCTGCGCGAGCCTTCAGCCCAACGCCAGCGAGGACCCTCGGTCCAGTCTAAGAGGGAGCCCTAAAATCAAGCAAGGACGTCCGACCAGGCCCCAGCGAGGACCGCCAGTCCAGCACCAGCTCTGGTACGTTCAGGAGAATCTTTCTTACTCCTGTGGCGCCAGACAGGTCCAGCTGAAAGACAGAACCCCGCAACTGCCGCAAAGACACCCCCCTCAGCAGTAGCCAGCACCCCATGAACGTCACGCGGCCGATTCCCAAACCTCTCCATCTCCTACATGTACACTATCATGTAAACCATTTTTTCCATCGGTTAGTCTGTTGTATATGTGTTGTCGAGTAGTTTATTGTCTAGTTTTCCTCTCTCTATTGACGTTAAAATGTAAGATATTAAGGTCTGTGAGATTTTCCTCTCCGTTGTCCTGCAATAATATGCAAAATGTGTTGTCTACATTGTGATAATGTGTCTTTTCATGATGTTCTTAAAGTTTTGGGATTCTATGTGTTACACAAATGCCTCCATCAGTAAAAGCTGTCTGGTTTCCCACTCCGAGTCCATCTGTTGGTTATATAGTTTATTGTCAAACGAGAAGTTCTTTTGTTTTAAAATTGTGGCAGTTATTCAATAAGTTCCTTAATGTTCTATTCATCATGAAAGTCCATTAGCTCTTTCTTTAGTATACCTATGGTTTTTGTTATTGGTACATGAAAAGACAAGTATTATGTCATAAGGTGTGAGTCTTGTCCTTTCTGTGATTGTAATGTCTTGTAGTTTTGTGATACAAGTCTGTAGTGTTTCGTATTGTGTATGTGTTCAGTAGGCTAAGTGTCTTTGATTAGTTTTGCTGAGTGCGTGTGTGGCTAATTTGTATGCAGGTGCCGATCTATAATTGATCACAGGTTGTGGTGTATGCCTTGTTTTTGGTTGTGCTCTTAGTGTGGGTGGTCCTGGGTTCATGTTAATGTGTTTGAACTGAGGTCTGTGGGTATAGCTTGGTTGTGTTTCGTATTTCTCGTTGAATCAGTTCTGTGTTCTGTACAGTTTGAGTGTGTAATATCGTTAGCTGTTGTAATCTTGTATGTGATAGCTGTCACGTTAGGTAAGAATAACCTTTGTCTGCTTCTTCTCCGTATGTTTTAGTAGTGTTGTGTTTTGTTCTGTATCCATTTTTAGTTTTATACTCTTGGTCAGTGTGTCTGTTATGTTGTGTCCCATTTTTCTTCTGTTAAGTTTGTTATAATTTACTCTGAATCTATTATGTTTGTTTCTATTAGTATTATTTTGTCCTTATGTTTTAAATTGTGTTTGTGTCCCTTTTCTAGAATTTATCTTTCGTTTTTTTCTGAATGGTATTAATAAGTAAGGTTCAATATACATTCATGAAATGTCTGTCAGTGTAGTAGCAGTTTCGAGAGCTTTTTTTTTTTTTTTTGTCCGTTTTTCCTATTTATATCTAATAATGGTGTCCTGTATGAAGTCTTTATTTCGCCAAAGATCATATTCACATCACTTATAAATTCAATCAGATCTAACTCGGCTAGTTGAGCAAACAGCTTCCAATTAGCACCCTGCTGGCTAAAAGCGGAGTGCAAAGGGAAAAGTCTGTAGTTGAGAATGTTCCGTTACATGTTCAAATGTGAGTAGAATTGTTATTGAGACGAATCTAATTGATTATTTAAAACATTTTCAATCACTTTGCTGCGTCCCTTCATGGCGCTCGATCCAAGGGGAAGTTGTGGAATAAACATTCGAGGGTATGTTTATTCCATAACTTCCCGTGATGTGACCAAAACGAAAGCAATTATAACAACATAAAGGAGCTGTTTAAAAATTAGACTAAAAAATGTCAGTAAATTTCTTATTAGATGTTTTTTGTTGGGGTTCGGTCAATTTAGATCCAAAAAAAAAGTTAGTAAATTTCATTTTACATCTCTTATATTCTATTATAAACTTTTCAGTAACAAAAATAACAAAGAAGATATTACATTGGTGTTTATGTTTTAAAAATGAAAGTCCGCCCTTACATTCTTAATAAACGTTTTAAAAATATATATTTTAGAATATAAATGTTATAAAATACAAAAATTAAGGAAACCACATTACACTTGACATCAAACCACCCCACACAACACAAATTCTCCACATTTCAGACACATGATACGGTGACTGAAAATTCCAAATATACCCGACAACTATGACAAAAAATTACAGGCTATGTTTACAATATCGGATACAAACGAACAATTACAGACAAACTACTTAGGAAATAAAACATATAAAATGTACTGACAAAATGAAGATTCACAATAACTTACACAGGTCCTGAAACATACAAACTAAGAAACATATTAAGAAATAAAGGAATACGCACAACACTGAGGACAGACAACACACTGAAACCGAACCTACACATAAAAAACAAAAATATTGAACCATACAGTTCAGGTGAACACACAGACTGGCATGCACATACAAACAGACTTATAGGACAAATAGGACAGAAACTATGAACTAGCTACAAAGAACAAATAAAGATATAAAAATTTGAAGAAAAAAAAAAAATTATTCAAAGCAATACTCTAACTAAAACAGACAAAAAAAAAAAAAAGCAATGAATGGACTCACACTGATAATCCCACAAAATGACATATGACTGAATAACCTATATAAAGCATATATTACCAATCAAATTCATAAAAACATACATAATACAATCACACCATCTATACCAAATGTTCAAAATACCAACAAGAAACATTAATATATTTTCTTTAGAAAATTGTATTATTAATTGAAAAAAAAAAAAAAAAAATGTCAAAGGGTTTATCTTTTTTCCAAGCCATATATATCCCATAATTAAAAGAACAAAAACTAATGATAAAAACTTTTTGTTAATAGCCATTTCTAGGGACAGTAGCTATTAACAAAAAAAAAATTATTGTTTTCTTTTTGATATGAAATCAATCAAATTTAAAACAAATAAGAAGCATCAAGGATCAAAAGCAACTTTTCTGGCATGGACTTACACAATATAATAAAGTAGGTATCATCAGTATCAATAATACTGAGCTTAATTTACAATTTTAGAAACTCTAAAGATAATACAAAAATAAAGAAACTTGAACCATTTTACCTTGCAAGAACCTTCATTCCTTGACCCTGCTGAGGGGCTCCAACTCATTTTCTATTCTCACCTTGTAGTGTGTTCTTGGAATATTTACTTTTACTTACGTGTGTGTGTGTGTGTGTGTAAGAGAAGTATGACAGAAACTCGTGAACTTCAACTAATATGTCATTGCAAGGACCTTGACTATAGGTTATAATTAAATTAACTGAATAACATAGACATATGAAATTTCTCATCATCTCTGAAAATATAATAGTCTCATTTATATTATGTCCCAAAATCATTGATTTTGTTTAGATAAAACAATTTTAAAGAATAATTTCAAGAGTAAACTAAAAATTATACTTCAAATGGAGAGTTTTTTTACCGTAGATATTACTATTAGATGATTTTAGTTGGGGTTCGGTCAAGGTAGATCCAAAAATATACAAATTTAAAAAAGTGTATTTTTTAAAAGATTATCTGCCAATTTTTTGGCATACATTGTAAGCCATCTTCAGGGCTGTAGAAATACAATGTCATGAGAATACAATAATAATTTACAATATTTTAATATAGAATTGCCATAATGTGATAAAACAAGGTTTTTTTTGTTGTTGTTTTTTAATAGGTTGTTGTCTGCATGTTTTTAAATTTGCTTTCATAGCTTTCTACATTCATACTTTTGATATCACATTACATTATGGCAATTCTATATTATAATATTGTAAATTATTATTGTATTCACATGACATTGTATTTCTACAGCCCTGAAGATGGCTTATAATGTAAGCCGAAACATTGGCAGATAATCTTTTAAAAAAAATACCCTTTTNTTTCACTCCTCCGGTAGCGGGTGCGCTCTTCCTAGCTGCTTTGGTAGCGAGCTGTTTCCTCGGGGCCTTGCCACCGGTCGACTTCCTAGCGGTCTGCTTGGTTCGGGCCATGATGTTTCCCTGACGAGAGTTTCGGAGAGAATGTTTCCCGTCGCCCTGGGTGCAATTGGCTTTATAGACCATTCGACAGTGGCGACCTCTATATTTTTGAGGCTTTGCTCGGAACTAAAGCTTCATCAACGAGCGGGCGCGTTCGAGTACGCTGTTCGCTTTTTATATTAATCCATACATATTAATTCTTTTCGTCCTGTATGTTATAGAGATTTGATGCTTATTTAAAAAAAAAAAAATAATAATAATAAAATAATATGTATATTAAGGTTTAAAAATAAAGCAGTAAGAAAAAAATCTGTCAGGCTTCACTATATCTATATCATGAATGATAGATATAAATAATTTACAAGCTAGAGAGAACAATGAGCGTAAAAATATGTCCACTAAAGTTTGCTCAAGACTGGTAGGGAAAACATGAGTGGGGAATAGTTCACCTATTGTAGCTATATTTACATATTCCTTCCTTAATAAGAACTTTTGGTTATAATCATAAACTTTAGAAAATTATAATTTAGACCTATTATATTCCATAAACTTTTTTTAACTAAAAAAAAAAAATAGGTCTTAAATGTAATTTTAAACAATGTATAAAATTTTAAACAGACCACATTTTCAACACTTCCAATTTGAATATTATCCCAATAGTTTGTGATGTAATTGTCAGTATTATACAGGATTACATCAAGGGAAGAAAAAAATATCCTTTACATATTAATGAAAATTTTATTAAGTACATATGTAGCTTAAGTTTTAACAGAAAAAATTAACACAAATATAAATTCAAATAATAACTTTATATAAATAAGGGGGTAACAAGAGTTCCATCAAAATATTGTCAATCGAGTTACTGTCGGTTACTGAATGAACAGACGGCATAGGACTTATCACAGATAGTGGAGAGATCGTTCGCAGTAATCCAGAAGAAGGTTGTTCAAAATGCTGTAAATTATGGTATCTAGGTGCCATAGGGACAGGGAATTGTTGCTGTACATTATAGTCCTGTACAGGTAAAAGCTGTGGATAACTTGCACTCCCTGGGTTATCACACTTACCTGTTTCAGCTTCAAACAGAATATTGCTTTTAGCATACTTTTAGTATTTGACTAAGGAAGGTCCCTAATGCGCTGCCCAACTTGATCTCCAAAAGCCTTGTACTGATCTATCACTAATGCCCTTCGTCCTTGTATATCTCTCATAATGGAAAGAGCTTCTTCAGTAGCAGAAGTCTTTAGTTCCTTTTGGCATAGCTCTTCTAGTTAAATCTTTACTGACCACTTGATCCTGGTCGACATTCTGAGTTTCCTGCACAATAATGTCTTCATTCGCAGTTGTATTATGTTCCTATAACACCTAAAAATAACTGTGTTTACAAATTAATGAGAGGGAACAGAAAATAAAAAACTATCTGTCCTCGCCAGGAATCGAACCTAGACCTCCTGCTATCCGGGCTGGAATGCTAATTAATCCATTACACCACAAGGACTAGCCAGTTATCTCATTCAATTCCCTCTACATTAGCGAGAGCCTAACTTACGAGAAAGACGAGAACTTCGTCTTAAACTCGAAGTAGCTGACATTGTCATACATTTTGTCGACTCTCGTCATTTACTTTATTAAATTTTAATTTTATAAATATTTTATTTTGTTGTGGTTTTTAATCCCACGTAAATTTTTATTTTTTAAACAATTAATGA
>KZ808288.1:56023-66707 GCA_000696205.2 Oncopeltus fasciatus
TTAATTAATATTAATATCTAAAAAAAAATCTATTAAAAATCCATTAATTAAGGTTGTTATAGTGGCCGAAACAATCCTGATTCCTGTATTTTATTAACTAATTTATAGTAAATATATAAAAGGGTATTTATAGGGCGTAATAACCTATAATTTTATTGCCCTCCATTATGATCTACTACTACTGTATGTTTTAGTGGCAGATGACGCTTTTCCTTTGTTAAAAAACATTAAACATTGACACAATTTCCAGGAGCCCAAATAAAGGGCTTCAAGTTCAGTGTTCAACTATCGGTTAATCAAATCACGTAGAGTGTCTGAGAATGCGTTCTGGATAATATCCTCTGTGTACTGCATACTATGGAAACCTATGCTATTAGAACCACAGTGGGGGGCTATGAAAGTATTGTTACTTTACTTAAGGAAAAGTAACTACAAAACAATATACAATCCTCCCAGGACATTTGACTCTGAGTGTCCGACGACAGGTGAGATCACACCTAGGTTAATAGGTTAACATTCCCAGGACTTCAAGAAAAATCGCTGATAAAGCACAAGCTGTTAGAAATGAAATAGTTAGAAATAATATTATATACAATTATCAAATGATATATATCATATACAATTATACAAAATGATATACAATTATCATTTTTTGTACCTTTTCAATACAAAAAATGGTAATTTTATATTAACTTATAACTTAATAAAAATTGTGAATTATTCAAAAGGAGAGTTTTTTGACCATAGATATTATTATTAGATGATTTTAGTTGGGGTTCAGTCAAGGTAGATAAAAAAAAAAAAATACAAATTTTAAAAAACTGTATTTTTTAAAAGATTATCTGTTGTGAATAGTTGTGAATTATTATGTGAAATGTGGATAATTGAGTAACTGATTTGCAAAACAGTTTTTGATGATGAGTGATTGATGGTTTCAAATGACCTTAAAAAATCTATAACTTTTGTTCAAAGCATTTTGTACCAAACCAACCAACCATTAAATAATGTATTTAAATACTATACTTATTTTATTTTTAAATAATGAATTAATTATGGTATTTAATTCCACACTAAATTATCTACAATAAATGCACAGGGAGCCAGAAAAAAAAATCTTACTACCATAGCCGGGAATGGAACCCGGGTCTCCTACTTTCCCGGCAGTGGTAGTAAGATTTTTTTTTCTGGCTCCCTGTGCATTTCTTGTAGATATATACTTATCTTAGATTTACAGTAACAAGGTTTGAAAATCGATAACTCGATCGCATTTATTTATTTACCTGCATGATTGCATCCTTCATTCTTATTGGTTGATTCCAATCTTTGAGAAAGAGCATGCTGTTATAGCAGAACAATTTACTTTTGTACATAACATCACTTCCCACACCAGACTTAATAGAAACTTTCTCGTTTTTTACTTTTCATAAAAAATGGCACACCAGATTCCTCATTTTCCTGTCCACTTCCTCTTTATCCACATCGAAACTAACAGCAATTTCTATTATAGCATCCAGTTTTTTTATTCCTGTCTTTCTACTCTTTCATAGAACAGTACCACAGAACAGGACGATCTCTGTATAGATTGATTAATTCAAACACTTTAGCATTCTTCCCCTCCACGACTGAATACAGTGCTGTCCATGCTCAACTGAAGCGATGGCTGGCATGTCCCCACTCCCGCTCTCATTGGCTTTCTTTGAAGTAAAATGACACAATTTCAATAATTTTCAAAAATATGACTCATGTGATCACATCTCCCATAATCACATTTCAAATTGTTATAGTCCAGCTCAAAGTTAAAAAAAAAAAAAAAAAAAAAAAAAATCATTTAAGTTACAAATCACAGAATCAAGGGACAGCATCTGAATCTGAAAAGGAGTTACACAGTTCACAAACAGGCGATTAAAAATGGATATTGTTCCAAAAATAACTCAGCACTGAGTATTACTTATTAGAATAATATATTTAGTCTTAAATGGGATAGTTAAAAAGTATATTGTAATCTTAGATTAATCAAGTCACAACCATATGGCACACAATAAGTAAAATGATAATCAATATACTTTTTGTGTCCACACTCTACTTCAGACTTTTTTTTTTTCAAATTAGCACTCTGGTTTATAATAAAAATAATAATTACTAAAAGCTACCATACAAATATAAAAATAATAAACCCCCCTAAAACTATTACCTCTCCAATAGACAAATTAAACTGCCGAGCTCGAATTATCATTTCCATTTGGAAAACATATCCTTTTGATATGCATGACTCCACCAGTTTCTGAAGAACATCTTTTTTGTACAATCTGTAGGGAAAAAGAAGAAGAAACAAAAACATTATAAAGTGAAACTGGAAAATGCTTAGAGAATTAATGAAGATGTCCTACAATTGTAATAGTCGTGTGATTTAAAAATAAATTTAATTATAAAGGGGTATATAAAAAAATGACTGTTTTTCAACCAAATATTTGTATTATTATATCTTTGAAATAAAATACAATTAATAATCAAAGTATAGACCATTTTTATCTAACCATCAGCAAGTCAATTGCTCGATCCCAATCAATGCTAATACAATGGTGGTGAATGGCTGTCAAAGAACTCTTGGACCAAAATTTCAACTTTGACAACATTAACAAATTTTCCCTTGAAGAAAATGGGCTGGTAATCTGATGGTGTGAGGTCTAGACAATATGATGGATGAAACAAAAATTCGAACCCTTCAAGTTCTTAAAACATTTTAGTTTTAAACCATAGTTTCTTCTTAATGAAATAAAATTTTTAAATGCAAAAAAAAAAAAAAAAAAAAAGGCTGAATTCATGATGGGGATTTACCTGAAATGTTAAGTCTGATTATAAATTTTAATTTAATGATCTAGGAGCCACAATTATTATTAGTTGTATTTCAGAATAAAAATTACCATAGAGCATTTATAAGCTAAACTTAAAAATAATCTCATAAATGAGTTGCATGGAAGAGGGCTTCATTAACTGGAACCTAATTTCATTAAAAATCGCATGTGGATTATAACAGCTAAAATATACATAAATGGAACACTATCAAATGGTACTTAACATAATAAATTTAAATGATTTTGTTATTTAATGAGATCAAAAAACCAGAAGAGGGGATTTACCCGGTTATAATATTGCCAAAAATTATGAATAGATTGAAGTAATTAATTTTGTAAGTGAATGATAAGTATAAAAAAAAATCAGTAAGTCGTCCACTTTATTACAAGTGGACGACTTACTGATTTGAGTATTACCTTTCCCATGAAGATGGGAAAGGTAATACTCACAACTCAATTGACTCTGCACAAATATGAAATTAGCAAAAATCAGTATAAGACAAATTAAATTTTTTAAAGGGCAAAATATTTACTAAGCCTCTGGTAGATAAGCTGTACTGTTTAAAAAAAAACAGCGTCAATATAAACACAGATAAGCAAGATTGGATTCATACAATTTTTAATTGTAAAATACAAAATAAATTGATAATAAAGCTACATGCTAACCTGAAACTTCCAGTGAGATCAGAAGCACCAGGTCTTAGAAGAAACTGGGTAATGAAGTTAGCAGTCCGACTAATAAGTTTTCTTTTAAAATCCCAACCACATACTCCACCTCCTGATATGTATCTTGAGCCAGAAACTACATCAAAGTTGCCTTCTCTTTGCTTTTGAATGAAGAGTGGTATAAATTTAGGCTAAAAAAATGAAACAAATTGGCTAGAATATATTTTCTTACAAATCAACTATAAAAAATATTATCTTACATCTGAGTGAAATTGACTACCAAGTTTAAATATTATACCTAGTTGACATAAAAAACTAGACTGAACTTTCTTAAAAATAAAGTACATATTTTTACAAGAATTAAAATAATAAAATCAACTGAATCGAGTCTTGAAGATCCATAGGCAATGAGAATGGAGCTTAAGTTCTGAAAGAACTCAACTTCTGTTTAAAGCGGAATTGAATTATTAAGCCAGTTGGACTTCCTATTTCGATCCTAGTACAATTTTTCCATAGTACAATTTCATTATAAAAAATAAATTTGGGCTTCCAAGCAGTTCAATTACTAAGTTATAAGAAATAATTCAAGATTCATTTTTAACATATTCCTACTTGTATACAAATAGCCCACTCTATCAAAATTTTTAAGAGTTCACTGAAATTTTTAAAAATGCACTTCAATGAATTACACTGGGGAACACATTTATTGTTGAGTTAGATCTGACATTGTTTTTTCACTAATTCTTGGCGTCTGAATCTGAGATTAACCTCAGATTTTGTCTATCACTTCTAAACTACAGGATATCCTCAGAAATAATAAAAATCATGGATTTAAAACAACGTAAAGTAAAAACGTATCAAATATATAGTTTACAAAACATTTAATGTAAGTTAAATCGAGTTCATACATATAAAATTGTTTAATTAATGAACATTACTTAAAAAATAAAAATTTGCGTTTATAGTTTTATCTGGAGTGTTTAGTTTGATGCTCCATCAGCCATCATATGTACGTCCCACCTATCTTGATACCTTGCTTCCATAACCCTCAAATCTTGATGGAAACGCTCATCCTGCTCATCACTCACTGCACCAAGATTGTCCGGGAAATTAGCAAAGTGGCTGTGCAAAAAATGCAAAATACAAATAATGCTCATGTTGTAACCTAGCTTTTGGAAGCTTTCCAAGAGTAACTGGACAATTTCGGAGTAATTCAATGCTCGTGTATTTCCAAGAAAGTCTTGACAATGTTTTGGAATGCTATATCCTTATTTCCCTTCTTCTAAAGAGGGAAATTCATTGAAAACTGGTATGAGGACTTCGGCTGAATGCGGTACTGGGTATAGCTGACGGTAAACTAGGATACTCTATTTTACATTTTTTTTTCTTGTTATATCCCGATGTTTTCACTATACAAAAGTAACAATCACTTGAATGATCTTTGGGCTCATGCCAAACCATAGGTATACCAAATGGAAGCTTAGCACGTGTTCCCTTGGTCATTATGCTATTGTCAGCGGTCCTGGTTTTTGTTTTGTGTTTTTACAAAACAAGAACCGCTAACAATAACATAATTAACGAACAACTCAACACACAATCTGACACAATATTTAGACCGCTACTATTACTAAAACGAACACACAAACGCAAACGAACAGACGACGCACAAACCGACAACAACGCAAAAAGACATAAGACAGCATAATCCATAGGCAAACACAAACACATTTACAAAAAACTTTCGGAACACTTAGAACACCTCAACAAAGGAGATTACAACTAATTCCTACCTCAACCTATACCTGGAATAATGGATGCTGACCCTCATAACTCGTAAGTGCGACAGACCTTATCGCCGACAAAAGTGACCGCTACAGCTACCTGACACAACAACTCACAGAATACAAACACAGTTGACCGTGACAGTGAACGTATGTATTCGGCCAGAAGATGGACAATGTCCGAAAGCGCTCGCCAACGGAAGATGGTGTGCAGAAACCAATGCAGACGGAGAATAGAAGGTGTGAGAGTTCTATATTCATTGGTGGTAGAAATAATAATAACCCTTTAGATTATTTACCTCAACACACTGTTTCCACACTTTATGAGGTGTCCATGCTTTATCTTGATCACCAAGTTTCACTTTGAAATAGGCAAAATATGCTTGTCTGACAAATGTATTAAAGTTTGTCCTTTGACAGGGAATGGTAAAACTGCCACATATATAACAAACGAATCGGGGCTGTTTTTGCTCTTTCGACGTGTAGGAGCAGAGGTAGCCATAAAGAAACATTTCAGTTCAAACACATTATGTAGTTCTGTACATTCCCATAACGAAATACTAAATAATGCTTACCGACACACAATGTTTCACCACAGTATAACAGACGTAACTAAACAGACAGGTCTAGACCAGCATGCTCCCCATCCACATAGAAACTGAACGTGACGTGATAGAAGAAAACTTTCTTTTTTTTTTTTTTTTTTTTTAATTTTTCCNGATATTCATGAATTTCTCTGGTTATAATATTTCTACTTCTCCCTTATGAAATTAATTGCTTTGATCCAATTATAAATATTTTAATTCTATAATAAATATTATCTAATTATAAAGCAGCTCTGTAATTTTTTTTTTCCTTATGATTTATGCTCTCCTGCTATATTATACATTTCTGCTGGTGAAGCCTTTATCCCGCATGCTCCCCATCCACATAGAAACTGAACGTGACGTGATAGAAGAAAACTTTCTTTTTTTTTTTTTTTTTTCAAATTTTTCCCCAGTGTAGTCAAACTCAATTTCTATAGTGAATTTTAGATGAGGGTGATAAGAACTGAATGCAGTAAGGATTCGGGGGATTTTGTGAGGAACAAGTCTCAATATATTTTTTAAGAAAAACAATGTCGTTTCGAAAGGATGGAAGGAATCTAGGAGGTCATTGAGGGTAATATTGGAAATGTTGGGAGCAAGTTTGTTTCTCATGGCCAGACTGTTAATCTGGTTATAGTAATTACCTTGGTAAAGGAAATAACCTGACGTACAACACAGGAAAAGGGACACGAGGTAAGTGGATCAGTAAAGAGTAGTGTGGTCTTGGATTGTAGTCCAGTGTTTATCCACAATTTGGTGGGCTTTATCAATGGGTATGAAAAGAGATTTGGCGAAACGGGAGCAAAAAATTAAACCTTTAGTGATAAGTAGGGATTCAAGCTGTGTTTTGAGGTCAAAGGAGTTTTTTATGTCATACGGGTTTTATTGGCTAAGAATCTGTAGGGATGGAAGAATGAATTTTCTCAGTTTGATGAAGGATGAAGGAGAGTTGATATTGGAGACAATGGGGCTGTGGTTTGTGGATTTTTGGAAGGCCGTATCTAGGTGCTATATAATGATTTTGTGATAAGTTTATTTTTCAATGTGTGTTGTGTCAGATAGTTTTTTAATCTGGTTTTTAAATATCGTGATAAGTGGTAAAGTAGAGTAAACATTTTGTTGTTGAGTATTTCTGTTCATAATAACCGCCAGGAAATAATAAATAATGCATGTGTTCTTAAAATTTTATGTTTTTTATTCAACCTTGACCGAACCCCAACAAAATTTCTTGGCTAATAATCCCTATGGTAAAAAAGTCTCCGTTTGAACTTAACATATTAATGTTTACAACAAGGTTTTACCATTTATTTCCAAATAAAATTTTTAAATCACAATTATATACATGTATATATATACACACACACACATTTTTTTTTTTTTTTTTTTTTTTTTTTTTTAAATATTGACTTCACATGTTAAAGATATGGATATGGTTCAGGGAAGAAAGATGAGTAATATCATTATTTGCTAACTGAAACATATTTACTCATTCATTTATTTCTGAATGGTAGAAATTTTTATTCAATCTTCCATTAAGGTAGTGATGGACACTGTCCACTAAATAGAGGGAGAAAAGACAGAATTTTGTTATAGTCTGAATGTAGATAATTCAGCATAGACAATAAAAGGTATAACACAACTAGAGTAACTCAATTATACTAGAGGAGCTTCAAAAATAGTGTTAAAGTCAAAATTGATGCTGAGGAAATTGATGCTGGTGTTAAATGGGATCGGAAGAGAATCTTTCATCATGAGCTGCTCAAAACTGGCCAAACTACTGCACCGACTACCTACCATCACTGACTAATGCTATTGAAGCAGGCATATAAAAAAAACTGGCCAAAATTGATCACATTCAAATGCATTGTTTTCCATCAGGATAACACTAGACCCTATTAACTTTAATGACGGCAAAGATTTAGAGAGCTAAATAGGGAAGGTTTGATGCTTGCATTATATAGCCTGGACTCACCCCATTTGACTAATATTTGTTTAATTGTCTGTAGAAATCTCTTAAGTGTGTGAAGCTGGCATCAATATAGGCATATGCAAATCACTTAGCTCAGTTTTTCACCCAGAAATCTAAAATCTGAAGACAGTGACGAATAATAATTACACCAGAAAGGTGGCAGATCATCGATGAAACCGGTACATCATTCATCATAAATAAATATACCATTTATGATACTAACATTAATCATTGAACTTTATATAAATAAATTTGCATTAAAAAAGTTTGGAAAACTGAAATTACTTTTTCCCTTACCCTATATAATAATTTAAAAGTAGTAATCATAGATGTTAAAAAATACCCATAATTTTTAATTATTATGGGAAGGATAGATCCTCCACAACTAGATGGAGGCTTCTTATTTCAATAAACTTAATTTTTAAGCAGAGAACTTTTGTTGGGGCTGGGTCAAGGTTGATAAAAAAAAATACAATTTTTAACAAATGTGTATTTGTATTATCAGCCGATGTTTTGAGTTACATTATAAGCCATCTTCAGGGCTATCATAAAGGCAAGAGGCGACATCCTGGCCTCGACATCATCATGGTGATGGACTTACACTTTAAGCTAAAATGTTGGCAGATAATAAAAAAATAGAAATTTTTTAAAAATTGTATTTTTTTGGAACAACCTTGCTCCAACCCCAACAAAAATTCTCCTACAATAACCTCTACAGTCAAAAATTCTTCATTATAATTTGAAAGCTTNTTTCATAATTTAACAATAATAGATATTAAAATTATTCAATTTAGCCTCCCAAGCTAAACTAACATTTAGTTTATGTTAAAAAATTGGTTTAATGTTTATTGTGGTAATCATCCACTAAAGTAATCGATATTTATTACTCAATCGGAAAGGATATGTGTTTGATGGCGTGGTAGTTGTCAGATCAAACTATACTTCAGCCAGAGGGTAGATGGTTGGATTCCTATGAGGTCAAGACAGTTAATTCACCTCAAATCTAACTGCCTAAACAATTTTTTTCCTTGTCAGCCTCTACAGTGCACATTAAAGAATGTCCTTTATATAACATCAATTTGCTGTATTGTTTATTTATTTTATTTAAAGAGTTCTTTCCATGATACTTAAACTTCATACTATATATATAAATAGATAGATGAATACATAGAACAAAAGTTTGTCATGCATGATCTGCATAACTAAGTAAAATTTCCTATGCTTTTTCAAAAAAGATGGACACAAATGAGAGTATATAAGGAATTTTATTATTATTTTTTTTTTTTTGTTGCAGTTGGGTCAAGTTAGATCCAAAAAATACAAATTTGACTGTCAGTCATGAAAATGGAATCACGACGGGGTGAAACGACGTCCCCTCCCACCTTCATGATAGCCCTGAAAATGGCTTAAAATGTAAGCCGAAATGTTGGCAGATAATCTTTAAAAAAACTACACTTTTAAATTTGTATTTTTTAGATCTACCTTGACCGAACCCCAACAAAAAACATCTAATAATAATACCTTCGGTCAAAAAATCTCTCCATTTGAAGAATTTTATCTTTTAGCTGGAGAGATTAATGAGCAAAAAAGGAAAACCTGTAGTATTGCCAAGTGTATATATTTATTTTCTTCCTTTAAGCTTACTCTGATTATAATTTGTCTGTTACCAAATATAAAATATTCAATGATTGAATGGGATATCCTTAAAGTTCAGAGTAACCTCTCCCAACTAAGAATAAAGTAATCTATTTATCCCCAGCAATCTTCTCACCCCCTTTTTTTCTTTTTTTCTATATTCATTGNAATTATAATAATATTTAATTACTATTAATTTGTAATAATAGTAATTATCTATTACTATAAGAAGTAGAGAGTTAGTAGAAAAATAAATCAAAGACATC
Source organism: Oncopeltus fasciatus (assembly GCA_000696205.2). Taxonomy (NCBI): domain Eukaryota; kingdom Metazoa; phylum Arthropoda; class Insecta; order Hemiptera; family Lygaeidae; genus Oncopeltus; species Oncopeltus fasciatus. Next base: position 65,780 of record KZ808288.1, read on the forward strand.
TTAGAAGACCCACATTTAACTGCAGACTACTATGCAAATCTCCCCAAAAATAATTTTATAGTTCACCCAGAGAGTCCTGCTTTAGGAAGCAACCTCCTTTAAGCCATCCTTTAAGATAATTTATTAATCCCAGCAATATACTCTCCTGCCCACAAATTGTTATTACAGCCCCCACTTTAGTTATATAATAAAAATCATCATATATTAAAAAAAACCTTAAGGGCAGTATAACAATCAAGCAGCTACTTTGCTTGTATAAGCCAACTGTATAGTATTATACTCTCAGTGTAAAACTTCTTACATGGTGAGATAAATCAGCATCCATTATTATTATATAATTTCCTGAAGCATAACTTAATCCATGGATGTATGCAGTTCCTATTCCCAATTTCTTTTTTCTTGGTCGTAATACCTGAAACAATGTTTATGTACAGTACACTAATACACAAGCAACTTGAGAAAATTACATAAAAAAATCTATCTTACAATTTTATCCTCTCCATAGATTTTTTGTAGACCTTCAGCTACCACTGAAGTTCCATCAGGACTACCATCATCTACTATGATGATTTCATAGCTAAAACCACTGAAAACAAAAGTTAGCTGACTCATTTAAAAAAATAACATCAATTCAATGAACATAAATCTGGAATAAACCCACCTTCCTCCAATATAATGGTCTATTAACCATACAATAATGGGCAAATTATCTCTTTCATTGTAAGTGGGAAGTAATATAGAATACTTTTCATTCGTTGGACTCATAATTCAACTCATTAAACATGACAAGTTGACAGCAAAACTGAATGTACTCGTTCAGAAGGAGTCATTCTAACGATATTCCTGCAAAACGATGTTTTCTTTTCTTTTAAAGTAATTTGAAAGAGCACATTTTCTCATTCTCCTCCGTGACATTTTATATATATAT
>KZ808288.1:66894-94362 GCA_000696205.2 Oncopeltus fasciatus
CTGTTAACTTAGAGAACTTTTCATTTTTAAGAATTATATTATATTTTTGAAATATTATTTCCTATTTAAAAATTTTCATACGAATGAAAACGAAGGTTAGCCAATGAGGTATCGTTTAAAAAAGTTGGTGTGACTTGTGTAGAACGATTGATAACAAAGGCCATTGATTTGACAGGAGTTAGTTTTTGAATAGTGTAGGTTTGTGACAGTTTTGTCATGAAGCGTGTAATTGTTTTTAAAAATGGAACAGAAGTGGATGGGAAAGTAAGAATCATTTGAATATTAATTTTTTAATTGACTATGTAACAGTATTATACTATTAAATTGAATTAAATAAAAATTATCTTCATTTTAGGTACTATTGATAACTCATTCTTTAGAAGAGTTACTTACTTCTGCAGGAATTAAGTTCGGCATAACAGCAAAAAAAATATTTACTCCAAAAGGAGGCGAAATAGATGACATTAAACTCATAAGGTAGGATTCATTTATATTAAGAATCACTAAATTTTCAATTCACTTTTAGTTTTCATTCAATTGTAGTTCACATTTTTCGAGTGAAAAATGTAAGCCATTATAGGGTATTTTCTGTTATCTATGTGTATAATAAAATTTGAAATATATATTTACTCACACATTTATACATTGTATATAATGGTATATATATATANCTATATATATATATATATATATATATATTACACACATACACTGAATATTAATTTGTTTGTTTTTTCTAGATATTTATATAACATCAATTTGCTGTATTGTTTATTTATTTTATTTAAAGAGTTCTTTCCATGATACTTAAACTTCATACATACTGGTTCTTCAGTTCATCTTCTAGGAAAGTTTTGCTCCTGTGAGCATGTCTGAATTCGTGCTCCAGATTCCAAATCATGTCTTCATTCATAGCAGCTGGAACATTTTGTAGTAATGATAAAGTTAGAACCAAGTTTTAGTAATGTTCTGAAATACAAACCTGAACGCTTTACTTCTTCTAACCCCTCTGCATTTGCTTGTGACTAACAATAATAAAAATAAAATATAATATATTTTTTATTTATTTGAAGGTTCTGTCAATTTACTTCTTAACCAAAAACAAAAAAACAAAAAAAAAATTGATAGCAGTAAGGTTAAGATTAAACACTACTTATAAAAGTAAAGATGATGGTGATTTGAAAGAATGGCTCTAAGGGACAGTGTGCAGGGCATCACTTTTGTAAGTATTCATTACTCAAGATGAGTCCTCACAATATATAGCAGGAAGGATGATGACAAATAAATTTTTTAGTGATAAAAGTCATCTAACAATGCTTGTGATTCATCTACTTCTTTGACAAAGTTCAGATATTTCTATTGTGATGAAAATCGCATACTTCAACTGTACTCTTTGCCTAAAAATAAATTTGCAGATGATCATTGACCTTGTGCCATTTGTTTTGTTGCCTATACAAGAGTCATAGAGCCAGTAAGTTTGGCGATAATAATGTGGAATAAACTACTTGTAATGACAAACCTTTTCCCTTTAAGCCTGCTAAAACCAGGAAAATAGTAATGCGCAGGTTATTGGCCTCAGTTTCTGCTTGGCTTAAATGGTATCATGTAAGTTCTTCTTGTTTGGTCGAGAAGTCCAAATGTTGAGTAAATTCTTTCTGATTTCTAGATGAGCTATCTAATTTGGATGTACCAGGATTTCTAGGACCTCTTGTGTCAGGTGAAAAAGTGAGACGAGGGACTCATGCAATTAATTAAGGACTCATTGTCTTTCAAACCTCTCAAAAGAGAAAGCAATGTCCAGGAATTCTCTTAGGTAGTACAGAATAGTTCAGATTGTTTATGATATATAAGTATTGATAGGTGATGGGACTCTTATGGAAATTTGATGAAATATCATTCATGAATAGCTTATCCATCAGCCTTATGGAGGTTTCATTGTGTGGAGAGAAAGTGGAACTGTGTTCTAATTTTGCCCTAAAATACATTTTAAAAAATTTATCATTATATTTCAAAGAGCAAACATGGTCTGCCAAATATGTGTTTATGTAGGCCTGAGTGTATGAGAAAAAAGGAATAAAAAAGGTTTCTCTGGGATATTAGAAAGTTTTTTCCCCGACATCAAAAATTAATTTTGAAATTTTTGGAGGGTCCTATAGATTTTCTATGAAAGCAGGGGATGTTTGCTATTGTAAAAAAATTAAAGTAGCATTTTTTTAAAAAAGATTATTGTTAATAAAACAAAATACATAGTTTGGAGGTAACTAGTTGACCATCGAGCAATATGTAAAAAGTTTAGTCAGGAATTCGGTCTTGGGAACTGAAGAATTAAAACAAATAAGTTTTTTTTATATTTTCACCAATATTTTGGCCTAAATTTCAGGCCTTTGTCAGGGCAAATGGGGAGAGACTCCTGCTCTACAGTAACTAAATCAGTCATGAACAAAATAAATCCTCTAACATTCATATATGTTATTTTAAAATATTGGTAATAGTTTTTACAAATCAATTAATAATGTGTAGAACTAAGTGAATTTTTTTATTTTTTTTTTTTTTTTAGCCATACTCCTTTCTCCGGCTGAATATTGTTCTTTCTTTTGTTTGAGGTGTATATTTCAACAAGTCAACTCTACTTAGATATTCATGAATTTCTCTGGTTATAATATTTCTACTTCTCCCTTATGAAATTAATTGCTTTGATCCAATTATAAATATTTTAATTCTATAATAAATATTATCTAATTATAAAGCAGCTCTGTAATTTTTTTTTTCCTTATGATTTTAGAGATGATGATATATTATACATTTCTGCTGGTGAAGCCTTTATCCCTCAAGGTTTTACTGGTGCTGAGATGAGCACACCTGTAAATGTGCAGGAACCAGTTGAAGTAAAGGAAAAAAACTCTCATTGGGTTATGCTAAATGTTGGGGGGAAATATTTTACTACCTCAAGAAGTACCCTTATCTCAAAAGAACCTAACAGTATGCTTGCAAGGTATGTGTTGTTCTTGAATTTGAAAACAGGAATGTTTTCTTTCATATAGATCATTTTTATGTAAAATAATTATATAAATATTTTTAAAAAATATGTCAGGTAGGAGATGTGTAAATTAAGCATATTTCCTTTTCACCCTGTAAAAATGGACATAAATAAGAATAAGGTATTCCAATCCTAAAAGCTGCTGGAGAAGTCTACAAGGGTAAAAGGTAAGATTGCTAAAGCTTGACTGTTTGGGAATGAAGAATGGGGAAATATTCAATATCCATACTTCTTTATTCTTAAATATTTTCTTTAAAATGTGTTTTTCATAAAAATTTTAGGATGCATAACATTTTTATAAAAATCCATTTACATTTAATATATTTTTTCATAATTTAACAATAATAGATATTAAAATTATTCAATTTAGCCTCCCAAGCTAAACTAACATTTAGTTTATGTTAAAAAATTGGTTTAATGTTTATTGTGGTAATCATCCACTAAAGTAATCGATATTTATTACTCAATCGGAAAGGATATGTGTTTGATGGCGTGGTAGTTGTCAGATCAAACTATACTTCAGCCAGAGGGTAGATGGTTGGATTCCTATGAGGTCAAGACAGTTAATTCACCTCAAATCTAACTGCCTAAACAATTTTTTTCCTTGTCAGCCTCTACAGTGCACATTAAAGAATGTCCTTTCCTGATAGTCTCTGATGACCTATCATGTCGCAACACTGCTTTGTATTAATTTGTTGCATTTGTGTTAGAATTTACTTTTCGATGATATTTTTTGTTTTTATGTCTATAGAATGTTTGCGGAAGGTGAAAATGGGTACCAAATGACTCCAAGTAATGTTGACAGCCAAGGAGCTTACCTCATTGATCGCAGTCCAACCTACTTTGAACCCATTCTCAATTACCTTAGAAATGGCCAACTAATTTTTGATGCTAATGTTAATCCTGAAGGTATGTATTTTTTAATGAACAAAACCTGGTAAAACTATTTTTGTATAAAAGTTTGCTTTGATTTTTGTGAGCTATATAACTCTGCTATTGATTTGTTTCATACAATATGTTCTAATTAAATTTTATTTATATATCAAGTTAGAAAGCCAAGTGTAACGAAAGGTTGCTTTACTTCAGTTCAGCTTTGGGAATCCATGCCCAGTCTATAAAATAAATTTAAAAAAAAAACAGACTCGGTCCAACCCGGAAGATAAAATGGTAAATACATCTGACGACCGACGAAGCCTACGTGAACATTTGTTTTAGATATTTAATCATAGAATAAGTAAACAAATTTTATAACACAGTAAACCCTGAGGATTTTCAAAATGAATACCTCAAGAACTCCATATTAGCTAAAATTAAAGACAAAGCAGCCAAATTGATTTCTAACCATTCCCAACTATCTGGGTGTAATAAAAAGCTGTCCTGTTAAATTCTTACAGTGACAAAAGACATTTTTACACTCTCCATTTTTAAAATCTCCATGAGAAGGCCATACCTAAATTATCTAAAACTCATAGTAAGAATTTTCAAAAGTTAAAATTATCCAAAAGGAGAGTTTTTTTGACCGCAGATATTATTATTAGATGATTTTAGTTGGGGTTCGGTCAAGGTAGATAAAAAAAAAATACAAATTTAAAAAAAGGTGTATTCAAAAGATTATCTGCCAACGTTTTGGCTAACATTGTAAGCCATCTTCAGAGCTGTAGAAATACAATGTCATAAGAATACAATAATAATTGAAAATATCATAATACAGAATTCTGTCTATCATGAAGACGAGAGAGGACGTCCTGTCCCTAAGTTCACATTTCCATGATTAAGACGGAATGTAATTTTTCAGGGAAACAAAGTGGGAGGCGGAAGGGTAGGGAGAAGGTAAGAGGTGGAAGGTACAAAGGGAAAGAGGCCTGTTTGAAAAGGGGCAATAAAAAGGACAAGGGAAAAAGGAAGGGTATTATTGGGAATAAGTAACTTTGGAACTGAGAAAAATGTTTGACAGGTTTATTGAGATGGAGAGCTAATGGTTTTTAGAATGATAAAAATGTTTGAATAAGTTGAAGAAATTTGTTCTATGTCTGTTCTGTCGTTAACTGGATAGTGTTGTAAGTTAATGTGAATGGTTTCAGACAAAAGTTTTTAGAATGATAAAAATGTTTGAATAAGTTGAAGAAATTTGTTCTATGCTGTTCTGTCGTTAACTGGATAGTGTTGTAAGTTAATGTGAATGGTTTCAGACAAAAGGCGTTTGTGTACATAGGGTTCAGTGGAAAGAATGGTTGTGCTCTCGAAGTCAAATGTGGTTGGTTTTTTGTTTTTGATTTTTTATTGGCAACAAACGTCTCAGGTCATCGTTGCCGTCATTAATTCAATTTTAAAAAATTTAAATATGACTTGGTTACGCCATGTTTTACTAAATTTCAATTTTTTTTTTTTTTCCTTTTAATCTATTTTGTCTAGTAAGTTTGTTCAGATTTCTACGCAGTGATAATACATGTGTATGTATAAACACTGGTATACATACACATTGACATAAAGTTTTATTTTATTTGCATTTGGCACAGCTTTTCAGTTTATTTAAATATATTTAAAGTCATCTGTTTTGTTAAATTTTTTCATAAAGGGATACCTCACATAGGAAAATGAGAACTTTCTCCAGGAATGGGCTTTTGTCTTCCAGTATTGTTTTCATAGTTGTTGGTATTCCCATTTGGTTTAATTTTGCTTTGTATTTCTTACAGGTGGTGAAGATATGCTCTATGCTGATGGGTATGTTGCATATCTCACATATGCTGTTTTTTAGTGAGAGGTGCCCATGGGTTAGACGGGAATGACCAATTCGTATTCTTGTTAAAACCACATCTCTTCTGTTTTCACTATTTGAGGAGTCCCAAGCGACCATGTCTGTCTTGATTTCCCATAACTTATCTGGGGCTTCATTCCACATTGCAGTCCAGTTTTGATGAATTAATTGATTTAGTGGAGAGATGTACAACAGTTCTTGTGGCGAGATGTAACAGCTGGTTAATTCTGTTAGTTCATGGGCTTCTTTTGCTGCTGAGTCTACTTTATCATTTCCGGTGATTCCAGTGTGACTTGGTACCCACAGAAGCACTACTTTTTTGTGAATGTATTTTAGTTCAGCAATGTACTGTTGAATTTTGTTAACTATTGGATTATTTGTATCTGGATTGGTAATAGCTCTGATGGAGCTAAGGGAGTCAGTGCATATTATTATTGCTGTCTTAGTAGCATGGAAACTATGGTGGAGGGATATTTGTATAGCAGAGAGTTCGGCTGAGTAGACACTATTAAGTTTATTTATTTTGAATTTCATGGTGGTCTTATCTGAGTATATTGCAAAAGCGGTTGAGTTATCTGTCTTGGAGCCATCTGTGTAGTTAATTTTTGCCTCTGGGTATTTTTTTATTGTATCAAAAAAGTTTTGTTGAATTATTGTTTTATTGGTCTCTTGTTTCTTATTAACTATTTTGAGCATTTTAAGGTCAGTAAATAGAGTAGTGATCTTCCATGGTGGCAGGGAGTGATTTTAGTGATGTAGCTGAATATTTTTTAACATTTCTAAGGGCCTGGACATTCTTATAGCTATTGGGAGAGATGTATTATTAACTTCTGCCTATTTGTGACTCAATCTGTTATTAAAAGTTGTTTCGTAAGTGGGGTGATTTGGCTGGGTATAGAGTCTGCTTAGGTATTTACATGCCAATTTTTGTCTTCGAAATTGCAGAGGATAGATTCCAGATTCGGCATATAAGCTTAACACCCTACTTGNTATAGAGTCTGCTTAGGTATTTACATGCCAATTTTTGTCTTCGAAATTGCAGAGGATAGATTCCAGATTCGGCATATAAGCTTAACACCCTACTTGTGCAAAAAGCGCCAGTAGTAGATCTAATGCCAGTATTGTGAATTGGATCTAATATATTCAAAACACAAGTTTTAGCTGGTCTATATACAATGCTTCCATAGTCGATTTTTGATTGAATTAGTGCCTTATTTAGGGTTATCATTGTTTTCCTATCAGCTTCCCATTTTAAATGAGAGAGAACATGAAGTATGTTCAGCAGCTTTTTTTTTAGATATAAGATGTGAGCGGTCCAGGAAAGTTTTGAGTCAAAGATTAAGCCAGGGAATTTGATTGCTGGTTCGTATTGAAGTGGAATGTTGTTCAATAGTAGAGGTGGATTGTTAATAGGTTGACGCTTTCTGTGGAATATTATGCACTTTGTTTTATCTGTAGAAAATTGAAAGCCTGTTAGTCTTGACCATTCTTGCAGCCAATTTAGGATGGTCTGTAGTTGCCTTCTGATAAAGTCTATGCTGTAAGACCTACATAAGATGCTGAAGTCATCGACATAAAGGAATCCTTTAACATTTTTTGTCAGGACATCAGTGATGTTATTCATGGCTATTAGAAAAAGTGTTGTGCTCAGAACACATCCCTGAGAAATCCCAATATCTTGGGGGTACCAATTGGATGTTGTGTTGCCAATCAGCACTTTGAATTTTCTGGGTTTTAGAAAGTTTGAGATAAATTTTATTAGGTTTCCTTTAATTCTCCAGCTGTTGAGGCTTTTGAGAATGGGGTATCTCCAGGCAGTATCAAAAGCTTTTTTAATATCAAAGAATACTCCAATTGCTATTTGTTTATTAATGAATGTGTTCTGAATTTTTGTGTCAAGTCTCAGTAAGTTATCTATGGTTGATCTCTTTTTCCTGAAGCCACATTGTAGGTTATTTAGGAGTTCTTAATGAAATAGGGCAATAGTTGGAGGGATTAGTTCTGTCTTTTCTGGGTTTAGGAATTGGTATCATAAAGGAGGTTGACCATTCTTTTGGTATTTCGCTTGTGGCGAAGATGTTATTGTAAAACAGGAGAAGAGACTGTAGTTCCCTTTCGGGAAGGTGCTTAACCATATTGTATGCAATTCCATCAGGTCCTGGTGTTTTGCTTTTGGGTTTTTTTAGGGCGATTTTAAGTTCTTCTCTTGTGAAAGGACTGTAGTAGGCTCTTTCTTCTGTTGAGTCGAAGCATAGCGAGGACAACTCACAATTCTGTTTATGGTTAAGGAAGTCACGTGTTTAATAGTCTTCGGTTATCGAGAAGGTTTTCCCAAATTCATTAGCAACCAGAGTATCATCAGAAGTTAGTTTACCATTTATGTTCAGATGAATTGGTGAAAGAACATGTTTTCCTTTTATTTTCCGAACTTTTTGCCAGACTTCTGAAATAGGGGTATTTTTGTTTATTGTGTTTATATAGTTGACCCAAGACTCTTTTTGGCATTTCAATAAAATATGACGACATTGGGACCTTGCTCTTTTGAATGCAATAAAGTTTTCCGTTGACCCATTGGTTTTGAATTTTCTATAGGCTTTTCTTCTATTTTTGATTGCATTTTTACATTCGTCGTTAAACCATGGTAGTAATCTTTTTTTAGTTTCAGTTGATGTTTTTGGTATGTTGTTCTCGGCTGCTTGCATTATGGATTGCTTTATTATGCTGTAGGAGAGTTCAACGTTTTCAGGCAAATTGCTTAGTTTGACTTCTTTGGAATAATTTTCCCAATTGGCTTTATCTAAAACCCATCGTCTGCGTTGGGTTAGTTTAGGGGTTTCCCCATAGAACATTGTTAAGACTGGGAAGTGATCACTTCCGTACTGATCAGAGATGACATTCCACGTGGTGTAGGGTAATAATGAAGTAGAACATATGGTTAAATCTATGTGGGATGGTGTTCCGTACCCTGAATGGATGAAGGTTGGTTCACCTGTATTAAGTATATGGAGACTGAGGTCAGAAATTATTTTTTTCCAGGGAGGTCCCTCTGGAATTTGCTTTTGCTGAACCCTATGCTGGGTGATGAGCATTGAAGTCACCCATTATTATAAGAGATTTTGGGATTTGATTTAGAAGTTGAAAAACATCTTAATTGTTCATGTAGGCTTCGTCGGTCGTCAGATGTATTTACCATTTCATCTTCCGGGTTGGACCGAGTCAAATAGTTGTTATTTGCCGAGCTTTCGCACATCATGTGATGGCTTCTTCAGGGCTGAAAAAGCCATCACATGATGTGCGAGAGATTTTTAAAAATCCAGATGGTATATATTTACCATGTTTTATANAGCCCTGAAAAAGCCATCACATGATGTGCGAAAGCTCGGCAAATAACAACTATTTGACTCGGTCCAACCCGGAAGATGAAATGGTAAAAACATCTTAATTGTTTATTTGCTCATCAGGTGGAATATAAATGTTGACAATATAAACAGGTATGTCGAGATTTAGCTTTAAGGCAAGGGCAAGAAGATTAGTTCTAAGCCGAAAAGGCTCAGAATTGATTATGAGCGAGGTGGCTGTGAGAATGCCTCGGCATGCCCGGTCACAATGAGTGTAGTCATTGCGATATATCTCATAGTCTCTGATTTTGATGGAGTCAGGCACGATTGTGAGTTTCTTGAAGACAAACAATTGCTGGATCATAGTCATGGATCAGGAGCTGAAGGTCTTGGTAATGTGAGCGTATACCATTACAACTCCACTGAACTAAACTAATATTATTGGAGTTTACAGGCAGTTTAAAAGGAAAATATAGTTATATAATAATACAGTGAACCAAGATTTTTTTCCCCCCTCCCTCATTGCTAATTTGGCTCATTTGTAATGGACGCAGAGAATGTAGAGTAACTAATATTTTTATTTTACGATAGTTATATTTAAGGAGATGGTGAAAGATTGTATTGATGGTTTTAATTTTTGTCGATGAAGATTTTTGTTTAAGTGTGTAGTGTACTGGATTTAGCTTGTCGGTGTATTCTATTTTATTAGGGAGATGTATATTTTTATATAAATAATTAGAGTTTGCCTTTCTTTCGTTAATTTTACAATTAGCTGTAGTTTTGCACATATCATTAATCATTAAACACACATAAATATTATTTGAAGGAATTGGATTTATCTAATTATTTTCCTTCTTCACTCGTAGATATTTCAATCTCTAATGCGGGAGAGGGGGGCGCCCACGCCCGCTGGTGGTCCCTGCGATGGGAGAGCGGAGGCGCTATCTGCCAAACACTCTCATCTGAGGCTGTCGTTTTGTCACGGGAAATTCCGAACGGATCCGAAGAAGGCCGAGCCTCAGGGGTGTGGGGTAGGGGGATTTGGGATGGGATAGTGGAGGGGTAAGGGAGGGAAAACCCCTGTTCTTGGGGTGGGAGGGCTTTTCCCTTGATATCAGACAGCTTTCGTGCCTGGTTATTTTGATAAGCGGATGCCTGATAAGACAGGACACTCGTTGAAGAGGTTTCGTTTTGAATAAATTCATCGTTAGATTTATTTATCCTTAAATTTTCCACTACACTAGCAAAAGATTTGCTGAATGTAGGGGCTTCTCTTTCCTTAAAAATCTTTTTAGCTGCGTTATAAGTGATTTTTTCGCTAAATTGAATTTCTCTAATTTTTTTTCTTCAAGAAATTTTGGACAGTTTTTATCAGTGCTTGTGTGGTTCTGGTTACAATTAATGCATATTGCAGTTGTAGTTTTGCATGGTAATCCGTCATGTTTGGTTTTACTACAACAATAACAAATTTGTTCGTTTTTGCATATTAATGCAATGTGACCAAATTTGAAACATTTATTGCATCTGATTGGATTGGGTACGTAGAGTCTTACATTTATTTTATGAAATCCTACCTTAATGTAGGCAGGTAACTTAGGTTGGTCAAAAGTAATTTTATATAAATGAGTCTTAGTATCTTTTCCGTTTTTTCTCGATATTATTCTTTTAACGTCCTTAATATTTTGGGGTTTCAATTCTTCAAGAATGGTTTCTTCATCGATTTCGTCTAGGTCAGAGCAGTAAATTATTCCGATTGATGCATTCAGTTTTTCGTGCGGTTTTACTTCAACTTTTATTTCATCGCTAAAAATAGTGAGTGACATAAGAGCCTCACTCTGTTTAACGGAGAGTGTTTCAATTAATAGAGCACCATTTTTCAGCCTTTTAACGGTTTTTAGTTCGCCTGCAAGTGAAGTTAGTTTCTTATGAATAAGAAATGGGGAAACTTTATTGAGGTTTTCATCACCAATACGTTGAATTATCAGAAACCGGTTATAATTGCTTTGAATGGGTTGATTATTGGAAACAAAATTTCTCGGGCATTCAATAGCCGATTTTATCTTTTTTTTAGCTGGCGACCTATCGGGCGGCCGCTTCATGTTCTCCCTCCCCCCCCCCCACCATCGCGGGGTTGAATATATTTAGGTGAGACTATTACCTAGTTAATTTTAATACAAATATCTAGACAGTAAGATGTGAGTGGGTTAAAAAATAAAAACTATAATAAATTTCCCAGTAAATGTTAGTGACCTTCACCAGGTTAGAACTTAGCTGAGCATCAGGTGTTAACACGCCCGTTGCCGCTAGTACAATGTGAAGTCAAATATGTGTTCTTCATTAAAAACATGTTTGGTGAGGGCAGTCTCAATAAACCTGTCAAACATTTTCCCCAGTTCCAAAGTTACTTATTCCCAATAATACCCTTCCTTTTTCCCTTGTCCTTTTTATTGCACCTTTTCAAACAGGCCGCTTTCCCTTTGTACCTTCCGCCACTTACCTTCTCCCCACCCTTCCGCATCCCACTTTGTTTCCCTGAAAAATTACATTCCGTCTTAATCATGGAAATGTGAACTTAGGGACAGGACGTCCTCTCTCGTCTTCATGATAGACAGGTGTGGTAAATTACTGTTTCAATATTATTTTTTAACAAGTTGTTGTTTGCATGTTTTTCAAATTCTCTTATATAGCTTTCTACATTCATACTTTTGATATCACATTACGTTATGGTAATTCTGTATTATGATATTTTCAATTATTATTGTATTCTCATAACATTGTATTTCTACAGCCCTGAAGATGGCTTACAATGTTAGCCGAAACGTTGGCAGATAATCTTTTAAAAAAATACACCTTTTTTTAAATTTGTATTTTTTTTTTTTTATCTACCTTGACCGAACCCCAACTAAAATCATCTAATAGTTAAAATTATCCTTTCATTAATTTTTTTTTAAATGTTTATTATCATATAGGAATTAATTTTATTTTAAGGCAGATTTGGTAATTTATTATTTAAAGCAATTCCAATGTTCACATTTGGTTTTACTGTTACTCTAGTTATTTTCTGTTGTGTGTCCAAATAACTAATTGAAAACTGCACACACTTTTAAAACTAGTAAATTGTTTTGTTTCTTATTTTTTAATTATTTATTTTTTAACTGTTCCAAAATAAATGTACAAGGTCGGATATTTGTTTAATAGTTGTATACATACATTTTGTGAATTTTATGAAAAAACCAATAAATAATAATTACCTTTTCTATCCTGCTGAATTATCCCCTGCCCCCCTTTTTATTATTTCCATCACCAGCATGCCAAACATTCTTACTTGGGCAGTAACTGAATATTCTTTCATAATACTCCTTATAATAAATTAAACACAATTTTCCAATATCAGGTGTGCTTTTGTCACTATAACAAAGTCCCCTCTGCCTGAACAAGATACTAATAGGGAGAAAAAACACAAATGGCGGAATATTACAAATTTGCATGTCACTTATTGTCTGTTAATATATATATATATATTCCAGGGAGGTCCCTNTGTGGCGGCGTTTTCGCTGGTTCGAATGTGACTAATAAAAAATAAATATTTAATATTAAAAATAAAAGAAAAAGAGAGAAAAATTGAATATAATAGGTAACAAATTACAACTTACAATTTAGTTTCAGCAAGCAGCTCGGTCCTCGCTCTCACCTGCAGTCCTTCCTCCAAAGCGGCCCTGAATTTAAAGGTCTCTAACTCGGCCAAGGGAAAAACCCAAAAATTCAGAGCACTTACCTTCTGGGAATGCGTGGCAGTCGTGAGTGGACGAGGAGTAATGGACTGTATTGTAACGGGGAGGCGCATAAGGCGGCACGAATTAATAATACTTTTAGGAAGCGGAGGATACGTTAGACACTTCGTCTACTCCTGGAAGCAGAGTGGTTCCTATGGGATCTGGAAGCAAAGTGTCTCCTATGAGATCTGGAAGCAGAGTTAGAGTGTGGTAGGGGAAAAACATTAGACGATAAGGGTCGCGAGTCCAGGCGAGTCAGCCCCTGTGCCGAGATTAGGGCACTCGGGACTGATAAAGGAGGATTAGGGCGCAAACAATATATATATATATATATATATATAACTGTAGAACATAACGTATAATAAGTGTTAAAAACAATTTTACAATTTTTTTATCCTTAATATTTTGCAAAAAAAAAATGAATAGTAAGGAACCATTTAAGAATGTAATTATCACATTATTAGTTATTATTGTAAATTGTTTTAAATATAGAAACAAAATTTGGTATTTTGGCTTTTTATTTTAAACCAATGAATGAATGAATTGTCATTTTTGGTTCAAATGGGAAGAAGTTAGAGATTTATTATCGAAATAATTTGTTTTTATTTGAGTAAGACCAAAGTTTATTGAACATAATAAGTGAATAATCTAATTAACTAATGTTTATATTCTGTAATTCTTCATGAAAAATGCTTATTAAGGCATATAAGATGGCAGTGCTTTTGCCACTCTTCCTTCCATGCCATCCATAACCAAGCATTGTGGCTTCCTTTAATTTTCTTCATCTTATAAGATAAAATTACTTTTATTTATGTTTATATTTAATGAATCATGGGAAATCTGATTAGTTTATAATGCTTCTGTGTGATGGACTTTTTGAGGATCTAAGAATAAAAATAAAAATATTGATCAATTAAATTTGATAATTTAATCAATGTTTTCCTTACTGGTTATAAGGTAGAATAAGAAAAGTAAATTAGATAAATAATCTAAAGGGTTATTATAATTTCTACCACCAATGAATATAGAACTCTCATACCTTATATTCTCCGTCTTCCTTGGTTTCTGTACATCTCCCGTTGGCGAGCGCTTTCGGAACCTGTCCATCTTCTGGCCGAATACAAACGTTCACTGTCACGGTCCGTATTCAACTGACAGTTGAATACGGACCGTGACAGTGAACGTTTGTATTCGGCCAGAAGATGGACAGGTTCCGAAAGCGCTCGCCAACGGGAGATGTACAGAAACCAAGGAAGACGGAGAATATAAGGTATGAAAGTAAATTAGAGCCTATTTATTTTTTAATATTTACTTTTCAGACAAAAAATATTTAGCTCTCTAATAGGGTGTTGGAAAGTCTTAGATTGTTACTATATATTATTGTACTGCAGAAATTGTATTATTCAGAAAGAATATATGTTAATTTAAAAGTTATGTAATCTATTAATAATAAACCTTCAACAGGTATACTAGAAGAGGCAAGGTTCTTTGGTGTTGAAAGTGTCATTCCCCAATTAGAAAATATAATAGCTCAGTCTCAACAGACAAGAGATAACCTTCCACTCTCTCGAAGAGATGTAATAAATGCTCTAATCATGACACCCTTCATCTCTGAGCTTCGCTTTCAAGGCGTCAATCTTGCTGGTTCTGATCTCTCAAGGCTTGATTTGAGATACATCAATTTCAAGGTTTATAACAAACTATTTAATTGTCACTTAAAACTATGCTTTGATTTTTGTGGATTTTCAAATTCTTATTCAAAAATGTCTGTCATGCAGGAATTGCATAAATTAAGTGAATTCCTCAGGATAATAGTTTTCTAACATTTATTATTGAAATTTTATTATTAATGTTTGGACGTATTTGAATAATAAAGTTTCTTATAGAATATTTATTTTTATTTTAAGTAAGTAACAAAATTATCAATTCTTTCCCAATTGAGTCTGCTACCATTAAAATGTTCATAATCAAATTTTGGTTTCACTTAAAACCCCTTCTTAATTTAACTACTTTACTGTTTTATGGAATATAGTTTTATATTATCATTATGATAATTAAATACATATAATTATGTTGAGTATAAATTTAAATTTTTAAACCATTTAAGGAACCAAAACAGCTCCTTATTATATTAAATGCCAAAATTCATTATTTTAAACAAATTTATTCAATTTAAAAAAAAACTATTTTACATCCTAACATAAAATAATTATACAGGGGTAGCTATCTCTAAAGAAATATTTGTTATATATTAGTTTTGTCTGGTTCAATGAGTTTATACAGAGTCCTTTATAACATTATAAAATACCTACAATGTAGTCCAGTAGTCATGCTGGTCAAATATGAATATTTGGAAAGTGAGGTCTTTGTTGAGTTTGGCGACGAGGTAATTAAGAACATGAGTAGATATTTTTTGTTGAGGCTTGGTCAAGGTTGATCCAAAAAATATAATTTAAAAAATATACATTTATTTATGTATTTTTTTGGATGAACCTTGACCAAACCCCAACAAAAAACTATCTACTCATAATCTCTACAGTCAAAAATGCTTCATTTGGTAAGAAAGAGATTTATTGATAAAAACAAAACAGCAGGACCTCAAAATGGATTGCTTAAATGGCTAAAAACATAGCTTCAGACATATAAAATCAATATAGCTACTGGGAATGTTCAGGAAATTGTAATACAGAAGGTAGACATTGTGAGAGAATGCTAGAAGAAAATTATTGCCTTAACTGAGACGTATTTCATTATAGTCCTTAATAAAAGTTATTGACATGAGGGCCTTTCTGAGTGGCAATTGTGGCTCAGACCATCTTTTTTTGGGCAATTGTATGCCTCAATAAAAGAAGAAAAAACGAAAAGGCGGCAGAAGGCAAGGCACACTCTAAAAAGTATCATTGATTCCACTGTTCCATCTTGAACTACAGCAGGATCCTAGAATAGTGCTAGGCTAAAGGTGAAGTTTGAAACCTTGAAGGAACCAGATGATTTGTTGATCTGTTGAAATAATTTAAAGCTGGCCTTGCTTGAAGCAGCAAGTGAAGCAAGATGACGAATCAAATATTGAATGTCAGAAGAGATTAGTTCTTCAGTAAGAAAAAAAAAACCGAGTGCGGCAGGTATAGCTCACAAATAGAAAAGACCATTTCAGAGCTTGGTGTGTGAAATTTAGAAAACTGCTGTAAGAAACAAAACAAATACTGGAATCGAACATTTTGTCCTCACCCTAGCATTCAACAGGTCACAGAAATCATGGAGAACTATCTCTAATATGAAAAGTTCGGGAAAGGGATTTGGCAACTGAATCAGCAATTTTGATTAGTTTATTCTTTGAAGAGCTGCTTATTGGAGAAATGTCAAGGTTCTAAGGCCAAAATTTGAGTGGCATCAGTGATGGACAGGTTCATAGGCACATTAGCAAATGTAGGTAACTAGTGTTATGCCACCTGAGAAAGGAACTCCTTTGGTTGGGAACTGACCCAGTGGAGTTCCTATGGAATTCCTGAAACATGAGGGACTGTATGAAAAGAAGCTGTGGCAAAATACTATAGTAGGATTTTAAAAGGCAGTAGTATATGCCTGCAGAATGGGTAGAAGGCTTTTTTATCCCAATATATACAAATTAAGGAGACAATAATAATGTTTTTTGCATCTCATTTTCATTGAAAGAATGTAAGGAAAAGGAAGAGATCATATGACTATGATGAATTAGAAGAAAGCCTATGACAATCAGCCTTGGAAAGCTCTAGTTTAGGAAAGAAATTTCTGTACTGTATAAAGTTGTGAAATTTATCTCTTATATGTATAAAAAGATAAAAAAAAGTTTTCAGGGGGGGGGGGGGGAGCTCTAGAATCTAATAAGGTTTTCAAGGTGCCTGAAGCAGTCATGTAGTCTTAACTGCTTTTATTTTCAATATACAAACAAATCAAACTCCAGGAATAGGTAAAAATGAATTGAGAGAAGGATATTCCTAATGAAGAATAAAACCCTCTATGTCTACTCTTTGCAGATGACAGTAATTTGCAGAAAGTTGGAATCAGCCTTACCACTAGGAAATTATTGAAGACTTGATTGGGGAGCTAGAACACAAGGCCCCCTACTAGAATGCTTTAGCACCCTAGAATAGTTCTTACTATTTCTGACTTGCAAACAATTTTCTATGTTTACATTTAGGAGAAAAATATTTTAGTATCCTAAAATAAAATCCGATAGTTTAAACCATATCAAATTAAGGTTGAGTGTACATTCAAAAATATTAAAATTATAGTCAAGATTAAAAAATTAAATTCCCCAGTCTTAATTTATTTATTTATTTTTAAAGTTGTTAGACAACTATTTAATAATAATACAATATTATTATGTATTAAACTTTCATAGTTAAGTAGTTTTAGGTGCTAGTGTAGTTGTTGATAAGATGAGGAGTCGGCAAACCTCAAACAATTATTACATTTGATATGATAAAGGCAAACAGGTTTCAGAACTTAACTAATATTATATATATTATGATTGCTGATTGGCACTGATGAGTGTTTTGTTTCTATTAGTTTTTTATACTATTGGTGTGTTTGCAGTATGCATGTCTACATGGTTGTCGAATGACTGGTGCCAACTTAAGCTGGTGTTCACTAGAAAGGGCAGACCTTTCTCATGCTGTCCTAGAGGGAGCTCAACTTCTTGGTGTCAAAATGCTTTGTGCCAATTTAGAAGGTGCCAATCTTAGGGCTTGTAATTTTGAAGATCCAGCCGGAAGTAGAGCAAACATGGAAGGTATTGACTTAATTCTTTTAACTAATTTTATCATCTTTAAAGTATGTTCACGTAGGCTTCGTCGGTCATCAGATGTATTTACCATTTCATCTTCCGGGTTGGACCGAGTCAAATTGTTGTTATTTGCCAAGCTTTCGCACATCATGTGATGGCTTCTTCGGGGCTGAAAAGAGAATGAGAGTTGTAAAGAGAGATTTTTAAAAATCCAGATGGTATATATTTACCATGTTTTATACACCAGGTGGTGTATAATCCCGGCGCGGTCTTGTCCTTGGGCGAAGTCTGCCTTCCCATTGGTTGATACTGTGTTCTGGTGGCTGGTCTCTGGAGTCAGTGACCAGCTACCTGACTACTCCAGAGACCAGCCACCAGAACACAGTATCAACCAATGGGAAGGCAGACTTCGCCCAAGGACAAGACCGCGCCGGGATTATACACCACCTGGTGTATAAAACATGGTAAATATATACCATCTGGATTTTTAAAAATCTCTCTTTACAACTCTCATTCTCTTTTCAGCCCCGAAGAAGCCATCACATGATGTGCGAAAGCTCGGCAAATAACAACAATTTGACTCGGTCCAACCCGGAAGATGAAATGGTAAATACATCTTTAAAGTAGTTGTTTTTGAACTTCACTAAGCAATTTTTTATATTTATGCATACACAAACAAAGATAGATGTATTGGGTCACCTGTATTGCTGGCATTAATCTGCAATGGTTTCTTTATATTATTACTGTCACTCATTAATTAGGTGTCAACCTGAAAGGAGCAATATTGGAAGGTAGCAATATGGCAGGGGTCAATTTGAGAGTTGCAACTTTAAAAGGAGCTAATCTTAAGAATTGCGACCTTCGTGCTGCTGTTCTTGCTGGTGCTGATTTACAGGTATCTTTTCTATTATTAATTTTTTTTGTAAGAGAAAGAATTTTAATATCTTAAACTTTTAAGAATCTTTAAAGAACCAATTTTTTAATATCATAGCTATATATAT
Organism: Oncopeltus fasciatus; assembly: GCA_000696205.2. Taxonomy (NCBI): domain Eukaryota; kingdom Metazoa; phylum Arthropoda; class Insecta; order Hemiptera; family Lygaeidae; genus Oncopeltus; species Oncopeltus fasciatus. Next base: position 85,564 of record KZ808288.1, read on the forward strand.
AAAGAAAGTTGCAATTTTAAAAGAGTCTAGTAGAATAGTTCTTACTATTGCTGATTTACAGGCAATTTTTCTATGTTTACATTTAGGAGAAAAATAATTTAGCATCCTAAAGTAAAATCTGGTAGTTTAAAACATATCTAATTAAGCCTGAATGCACATTCAAAAATATTAAAATTATAGTCAAGAATAAAAAATTAAATTCCCTAGTCTTAATTTATTTATTTATTTTATTTTTTAAAGTTGTTAGACAACTATTTATCTTCATTCATTTATGCCCTGTATGGTGACACTGATATTCTGGACAGCCAGTGTGTAAAGAGACAGGGAGCCCAGAGCTGGTTGAGAGAAGGGGAGGGCTGACCGCACCATCCCTGGAAGAAAGAGAAAAAGGCCTTGTGTTAAAATATATTTCTCTATTGCTCATTTAAACCTGTATGCTACCTCTTTTTTTTCTTTTTTTTTAAGTAAAAAGATATAATGAACTGGTGAGGGAAGTAGGCTGACATCTGGATGAATCAAGAGATTTTTTTTTTTGGGAACTGTGGTAACAATAGTATGTCTCCAGATTAAATGGAAATCGCTAACAGAAAAAAAAAATGTTAGTAATGTCTTTACTTCCCTCATTTAAGTTTTTATCATACTTATAATTATTCCATTGAGTTCAGGGGCAGTATCTTTGATTTTAGTGTAATTGAAAATTAAGTTTTTGAAAAAATATGATTAATTATCTATTGGAAGTTCATCAATCAAGTAGAATTTTTCAGCATTATTTTATTAAATTGAAAGATCATAGAGTCAAATTTATTAGATATGTTAGTAATTATCTTTTATGATAGTAATCATCCACTTTTATCCTGACAGTACGTTTTATTGTATATCCTACAATCCTAAGTTTTGCTTACCATTTCATATAATCTTATAGTTATGTATGGAGTATTGTGAGTAATATTGTATATAAATATGGGCTCATGTTGTAACTATTTTACATATCCCACATAACTTCTATGGAAATTATTTTAGGTGAAAACTAAGGTAAAAATGTAGTAACTTGGAGCAGAAGAGTGGTTACTTAGTCTTATTGATTTCTGCAAAAAAATTTGAAGTTTCCTTATTGATTACCAGGAAGATTACTGAAGATTAAAATTAAACTATTTTTTTTCTTTTGTTTAAAAGGGGATATACACATTTTTCAAGTTTTATTTGTTTTCTTATTTTACTTTAATTATTAATAGCATGTAATATATTGATAAGAGATAATCAAAAATAAACTCCTGCATGATAGGGAAACTGTGAAGTAAAAACAAATTTAATTTTTCTTTATCTTGCAGAACTGCGATCTTTCTGGCAGTGATCTTCAAGAAGCTAATCTTCGAGGTGCGAACTTAAAAGATGCAGCATTTGAGCTTATGTTAACTCCTTTACATATGTCTCAAACTGTTCGTTAAATTTACCTTATGGCAAACGTTATTGTTAATTTGAAAGAATTGAAATTTCTTGAAAAGGGGGGTTATATTAAAATGTTTTTATTTGTATATTTCCCTGATTATGTGAATAGACAGTTTTATTTTAATTTTTATGAATTTGTAAATATTATGATAAAATTTATAGATATATCTTCTTTATTAAATGCATGTCATACAGTATGTTCTTTAGAATAAAAATATTTTATTCTCTTCTTAAAATTATGTGTGTGTGTGTGTGTGTGTGTGTGTGTGTGTGTGTGTGTGCGTGTGTGCGTATGTGTGTGTATACATACACAGTCATAATATATTTGTGTGTGTACATTGATATTCATAATGTACATGAGTATTGATCTTCTGATTCATAGATCTGAAAATTTCACTTCACTGCCAACCGCTACTGAGTTCTTTCCGTGTATTAAGAGACATATTTCTCTGTTAGTGCCTTACCTGTTTGTTTTTTTTGTTTTTTTTATGAGCAATTCTATATTGTTTATTACTGATCAAATATGAAGAGTTGCATTAATTATAATTAAATCACTTCTAAAAATAAACCTTTATAAATTTCATTTTTTATCATTCAACCTAGTATTTTATTATAAATTTTTTAAGCGATTTATAATAATAGCAAAGAATTTTTTAATAGATTTATCTTCCAATTTTGCTACTTCTAATGATTTTGGGACATTTTTATGTTTATTAAGTTCAGTTTCAGTAAATTTTAGCCAAAAATTTCTCTCCACTCAAATTTGAAATAAAAAATTTGTATTTAATTTTATCTTCCTATTTAAAAAAAAACTGAAGCTGGTGAAAATTAATCCTGCATCTCTGTGCAATTTTATTAGTTATGTAATAAAAGAAGAAGAAATTATAAATCATACTGGTAAGGCACGATAAAAAAGTAGTTAAAAATAATTAAGTTACAAAGTTTTGTATTCATAATGTTTTTTATATTAAATTTTTATACATTTTTTTACTTGTTTATTAATAAATATTCTAGTCTAAGAATTTAAGCAATTTACTGGAGGGGTTAAATAATAGAGTACCTGCATGATTAAGTGTAAAAAAAACTGTTGCCACTTTTTTAAATTTTTTATTTTAAATTTTTGATTGAGTCAACAAAATAATTACACTGTCTCTTTTCTGTGGGTGATGAAGTTTATAAGTACTGAATATTAAACTTATGAAAATAAAAAGTGTTCCTTCAATACTATTATTTATCGATAATTTGGGCAGTGATTTTTAAGAAGCCAATCTTCGAGGTGCCAGCATTTGTTGCTTAAAGATGCAGCATTTGAGCTTATATTTACTCCTTTCTGTATGTCTCACAATGTCCATTAAATTTATTATATTAATATGGGATAATCAGAAATAAACTTCTTTATAGCTTTTTTTTTAATTACTCACCTTCTTCTACTATCCACTTTTATTGTCTATTAGACAATCTTCATTATTATTTGATTTTTTTTTTTTTGTTTGGGTTCGGTCAAGGTAGTATCAAGGTACTCTACCTTGACCAAACTCCAACACAAAAACATCTAATAATAATATCTACGGTAAAAAAAAAAACTCTCTATTTGAACATTCATCATTATTGTATCCCATATAGCGACTGCTATGTGTTCACAAGTATTCAAATTTAAATTTTGAAGAACCTACAAGACTGTCAAATAACGACAACCCTGCTTATATTGGTTGGACAGGATTTTTGACAGGCTTAAATAATTACTAAATTATATTGATGATATAAATAAAAAATATCAAAGAAGAAGAATTAATTTTGTAATTTATTGATTTAAGTAAATAAACCAAAATGTTAACATTAGGAATTATATTCTTGGTTGTTTTTTCGAGATTTATATTTTACAACTTTGTCCAAATTTTTTACAAGCTAATCATCGTTAATCATCAATAAGAAAATCATTGATAAAAGCCAAGAATTCATTGATTTCATGATTTCTATAAATAAATCTAAAATTGTCAACAAGGTGTGTGTGTGTGTGTGTGTGTGCATACGTGTTGATACACCCACCAATTCACTGTTCAGGCCAGAATTTCATTACCTGAACTTTTATCTGAAATTTCATTGAAATTTATTTGACCTCAGAAGATTTCTCAAGTCAAGATTTTCAAGTCGCCTAAAACCGTGCTTAATTTTACTTGATACACTCGAGGAAAATAAGCTAATTTGCATAATTAATTAATGAAAATTTATGGGTGACTGTAAAAGTATATGAATAAAACATGATATTTTTAAAAAGTTCCAATTGTAAAAATTTTCATTGTAAAAAATAAAATAATGATGGATCTATATATTTTTTTTTAATAAATAGTACATAAATATAGATAATAAAATCAAAAATGAATAATTACTTACTTTAATAATTTTATAAAATACTAGAAAATGTAAGCAAAGGAGAATTTGATAGTTAGTTGATTGTATAAAGACTACAATATTATTGAACTATTTTGTGGCAAGTATCCACGGTTAAACCCTTATATTAAAATGCCTAGTCTTGCCAATTAATTCCTGTGAAGTATTTATGTCGAGTATTATGCTGGAGAAAATAGTCAGGGTTTTGGCCACTATTAGAAAAATAAAATATTCCAAAATTATAGGGTAATTATTTTATAATTGCCAACATTTTGATGTCTTGAGAGCTGGTTTAGCACTCTTGAGTTGTGACCATACACCTCCCTCGTGGAGATCTCTCCAGACATCACTATCGCCCTGATGATGACTTACAAGTTAAGTCAAAATGTCGGCAATAATAAAATAATTATCCAACAATTTTGAAATATTTTATTTTTCTGATCATGGCTGAAACAAGACTCTTTCTCCAGAAAAATACTCTAAGGCCAACTAACCTCGAACCATATATACTTTGGGGTTTTTGAGGAAGGGGATATTGCAAGAGGTCAGTAATCTAAGGTTATAATTTGGTTCAGACAAATAATTCCATTATGCTTTTCTGATTTTAAATATCTCGTAATTAATTTGCTTCACTCCATGTCATAAAGCTATTTCCAAGGATAGAGAATTACATTCTCATTGTTCATTGTTGACATATAACTTTTTTCTTTCTTTTTTTACCTCACATTTATGGGGCTATCTACAGGTTAATAGTTATTAGGCAGATAGATATTATTGGGGTCTACATTTCAATTTTATAGCCAAGAAGCTGCAGTTAGTAGTTTTTCTTCATAAAATTTGAAGAGTATTTTTATAAAAATTGGACTACAGGGAGTGGAGAATCACCTGAAATGTCTAATGTGAGTACATGCACAAAATATTTAATTTAAAACAATAAAATTCATCGCATATATGTTTATTAATAAAAGAAATATTTTGTTGATTCAGAGTTACAGTAAAAAACGAAGATTAGAGGTTTGCCTGCACTGAAAATTTTAATTTTACGGCCTTGAAGCAGGAATTAGTTGTTTTTCTCAATGACATGAGATAAATAACAAGCATGTTTATTTAGTCTAGAGCAATTACACCGAACAGAGATTTGTTTATACATAAGGATATGTTTTAGAGGACATGGAAATTTCAAATTAAATAGTCGTCAACTATAATGCTGAGAAATCCGTTTAGTTTACGAAATTTTTGCTTGACAGTCTTCTTTAGTTCAAGAACTAAAGTTTTTCTTCTTCATAAATCATAAAATAGTACTGATTTTCTTTAATTTATCATGTAAAAGTTTGTGTGGTTTAACCACGAAAATTTTGAATTAAAAATAGTTACAAAATATTTTTTATATATTGAAGTCTATCATTTTAAATGATAGCGAGGGATGTTCGGGAAACTAGCAGAACAGGCTACTGGCTATTACTCTCCTGTTGGAGTGACGTCACGCAGCAAACTTCTGAACTAAGTCATCTCCAGCTTTGGCATCTACAACCTAACGAAACAAATAAAAAATTCATTTTATTTTATGATTGCAACAACGTCGTTTGCTTCGCGTGTATACTACAGTGTGATTTACATCTAGTCTAAATAGACATTTACACCCACCATTGTCCAATGTGAAAACTTCGATTTCCCGATAGAAATCAGCTAAATTTCACCGTGTTCATATGATGAAAAATGACAATTAAACAAAAAGTTTACGAGGGATTATATATATATATATANTTATAAATTATATGTTATCAAAAGTATGAATGTAGAAAGCTATGTAAGAGAATTTAAAAAAAACTTGCAGAAAACAACCTCTTAAAAAAATAATTAAACAAATTAAAACAGTAATTGACCTCACCTGCCTATCATGAAGACGAGAGAGGACGTCCTGTCCCTAAGTTCACATTTCCATGACTGAGGAGAAAATGTAATTTTTCAAAAATTACCCAAAGACACTGTGGGTGGTGGAAGGGTGGGGGGGGGGGGGTAAGAGGCTGAAGGTACAAAGGGAGAGCGGCCTACTTCAAAAGAGGGCAATAAAAAGGACAAAGGAAAAAAGGAAGGGTGTTATTGGGAATAAGTAATTTTGGAACTGGGAAAAATGTTTGTCAGGTTTATTTAGAAGGAGGGCTAATGGTTTTTAGAATGTTGAAAATGTTTGAATAAGCTGAATAAATTTGTTCTATGTCCAACGGATTCCCAATAATACCCTTCATTTTTTTTCCTTTGTCCTTTTTATTGACCCCTTTTGAAGCAGGCCGGGTTCTTATACCCGGTATAAGAGGACTGTTTGGACGTTCTCTCTCGTCTTCATGATGGGCATGTGTGGTCAATTACCGTTTTAATTAATTTTTTTCAATAATTTTTTTAATAGGTTATTGTCTGCATGTTTTTTTAAATTCTCTTACATATCTTTCAAAATTCATACTTTTGATATCACATTACATTATGGCAATTCTATATTATAATATTGTAAATTATTAATGTATTCTCATGACATTGTATTTCTACAGCCCTGAAGATGGCTTACAATGTAAACCGAAACGTTGGCAGATAATCTTTTAAAAAATACACTTTTTTTAAATATATATATTTTTGGATCTACCTTGACCGAACCACAACTAAAATCATCTAATTATTCTAGATTGGGTTCATTCGCATTAAAATTAAATAACTTTTATCCCTATACACAGAGCTTTCATCAAATATAATGTCCCTTTATGACGCGAAATAGTTGAAAAGGAAGGTTAAATTAATAATAATCAATTTTTAAAAGTTTGACTTAATTTCTCCTTATGCTGACATTTTCTGCTTTAACATAGTATTATTATAGCAAAGAAGGAAGTAATAGCACGTATATTATCTTTTTTTTCCTCAGAAGACCTGACAGCCAATAATTGACGTCACTCTCCTGCAGTAATTGTTTATGATCTATACTAGTGCGACAATGATTTAGCCTCTTTGGAACGACCGCAAAATATCTTTCTTTAGGATAACTGTTGTAGTTGTTTATCTAGTTTTTATTTCTGAAACTTCATTTTAGATAAATTGTGAAGAGATGATTGATAATTCCTAAAGAGTGATTTTTTTCAGCTTTTTTTTCTATATATTATTGCTTTTAGTGGACTTTTTATCAATTCATTTATGCATGCAATCAACATGAAATATTTTTATTTTCTTAGGCGTAATATTAAAATAGGTCTGTTTTATTGATTTATGGAAATTAAGCCAAAGAATTGGCCAAGGATTATGTGTAATATTATAACAAGTAAATGACCTTTGTTCTTTCTTTAGGATTGACTAGATTTGTTCTGAGGTATTATAGTGACAGAAAATTGAGCTTTAATCATATTTTGATTTTAAATAAAAGAACGCGATATGAGTTAGAAAGTGTTTTGAGACCAGGTATAAAGGATGAGGAGTTAGAAAATATCATAAGAAAAAGAGGATCAGATTTTGACAAAATTAAAAGACACCACTGCCAACACAAGGAATTTCTCAATAAAATCATGAATAGCTTTTTAAATTTTGGTGTGGATGTAAAAATAGTAAATAGGTAAGTTTTTTTTTTTAATTTTAGTTTACTAAATCAGTTTTAGAAGTAAAAACACTTCCTTTAGTACTTCATTAAAATATTTTAGACTGTCAGGTTCCACACGCTGAAAATTAATACTCTAAAGGTAGGTGTTTACTTAAGTTGAACGTAGCATACCCGATATTTTGATAGAAGTTTTGGGATAAACCTTAGTGTATCTATTACCAAAACGTTTTATCTATTTTGTGACATCAATATATATGTAACTTTTTTTTTTTTTAATAATCCCATCCACGAAATTCTTTTAGGAGGGGTTTGGGGGGGGGGGGTCCTCCCAGGTTTTTGTGAAGCAAATATTTGGGTAACATTAAGAATCAAGGATTTAACTACAACTAGTTACGCAATTAATCTGGATATGCTAAGGTTTTCCCCAGGTTATAATGTGACCTACTGTCAGGTCTAACCTACAAGTGTGGAGTACTCTGATAGATCCCTGTCTAATAATAATTTTATACTTTTTAGCTCTGCTACCTAACGTAGTATGCACCTCCTTTCAAACATTTGAGCCCTCATTTTATATAATTTTTGAATGATAATTTTTCTAATTCTGGCATATCAGTTGTCAGGCATTTCATTTTATAATTTTTGTGCATTTTTCATTTTTTGATTTAAAGATCTATTTTTATGTAAACACATAGTTATTTATGAATGTTGAATTAATAATCTTAAAAGGAGAAAAAATATTTAACTTGTTAGTATTTTATCCTTGATTTATAATATTTGGCATTTTATAGAACCAAATTGAAAGAAAAAGAGGGAAAAGTAAATTTTAACTTGGTTTTTCTGTATTTAATTCCAATTATGTTTCACAGGAGAAGGATGGTCATAATGTAGAAAAAAATTAATAATAAACTGACATTTAAAATTATTGGAGTTCTTATTAGTGGAAAGAACAGGTTAAAGAAGATCACCAATTTCTAAAGAAGTTGAGTTTTGTTTGATACACTATTGATCACTTGAAACTGGTCCAAATATTTTCAACTAAAAACTAAACATAGTGCGGTCATATAATTATTTCTATTTATATATTCATTTTCTTTGGATGTCTTTAAATCATCCCACTGGGAATTCATGCTATTCGTATTAGTCCTTCGGCACAATTTTTGCTACATCTTTACCGATCCTACATTGAAGAAGGTAAAAATATAGTCCTTTCAAAATTGTGGATGTGTGTGTGTGTATATATATATACATACATATATAAACATATTTATTGTGTGTATGTCCATTATTTTTAAAATAATGTAACCAAATGATGTAGTATTTAAGCTTTTTTTTTTTTTTTTTTTTTTTTTTTTTTTTTTTTTTTTTTTTTTTTTTTTTTTTTTTTTTTTTTTTTT
>KZ808288.1:95025-106314 GCA_000696205.2 Oncopeltus fasciatus
CACTTACTAAAGGCAGAAAGGAATGTAAATAGCGTAATCGACTACTACATCTACAGTCGACGGATTAGAAGATTATTTACAGATATTAAAGTGATAAGAGGCGCAGAAATTGGCTCAGACCATCTCCTGTTAGTTGGAGATACTCAAATTCTCCCGCCCCCCCCAGAAAGAACATCTAAAGAGCTACCAGAAAATAGGTATCAATAAGCTTAAGGTTCCTGAAAAAATAATAGAATACTCAAGCCTATTAGATTTTAAATTTCAGGACACCATTATAGATAGAAGCGCAGATCAAATATGGTCAGGAATAAAGAAAGCCATACTGGAAGCCGCTACTTCTACTGGGATTGCTTATGTTTCACCTACATGTAGAAGATCCAAGTGGTGGAATGACAGGGTGAAGGCATCAGTGGCGAGAAAGAAAGCTTCATGGAAAGAATACACTAGAAACAAGACTCCGGCCAATTAGGAACTGTATGTCCGAAGGAGAAATGAATTTAAGCTTGTAGTAAGGACGGCAAAAAGAAAGAGCTGGGAGGAATTTTGTCAAAGCTTACAGAGCGACTATCACGAAAATGTCAAGGCTTTTTGGAAAAAGATCAAAGCAATAAAAGGAAAGAAGAGCAAACCGATAAGAAACGTAAAAGACGAGAGAGGCAGATTGATTACCAGGGACAAAGGTATTTTCGAAAGATGGAGGCACCACTACAAAGAGGTATATATATATATTAGTTTATTCTGCTAATACAAATAAGTATCTGGTAAAAACAATGTGTTGTAATTTATAGTCATGGCTATAAAGATTCTGTCTGGATGGACAGGGGGCTCTGAAAAAAGAAGGATTTGATTATGGAGAGAGTAGTATGCCGAATATTTGGAGGTAGGAAATTTCAAAAGTCTGAGATTAGTAGCTAAGGAAGAATGGTGAAAAGTCACATTTCTATTAGATGGTATGTAAAGATCAGAGATCTTGAGAGGGATAGAGATAAATCTTGAAAAGAAAGATCTTGTCTAAATGGAAACAGACTGAAGAGGTAAGGGTAAAGAGTTCAAGTGTCACCTCCCTACCTCATACCTCAATGGCAAGGTCTGGGGACTGTTATCTCCTGCCAGGTAGCAGCCATTATATTATATACTACGTGTTTACCATCTCCAGAAGTCTCATTTTCTTTTGTTGCTGAGGTAACAAGAGTATACTACCAGTGAGGAGTAGTTAGTTTGATGACCAGCCACCAATCTCCTAACTACCAGTCAGTATGTATTTGAATGAGCTTTTAAGATAACCCAGGGTGACCCACTCATTACATTTAACTGATCATCTTCAAATTATGTATGAATTGTTTTATTTTATTTATTAAGAAGGATGATATAATATAATAGTATTTATTTTCTCGGCATTGTTCCATCATGTCATATTTTCATTTTTACAGTCCATCCTCTGAGCAAAGTGTTAAATGATATTATTTGTAGATATTAATTAATCAAATATATTTAAAAGTTAAATATTTTGCTTTGATCTATCAGAAAATGTAGGTATGAGAAATATCTATAATAAGAGTCACTTATTTACAAACAATATATTTAATTTTTGACACAGTTTATTGCTATGAAATTGTTAGTGTAATTGTGACATACATGCCTTGGTGTTTAAGATAAAATCAATGTTCCTGAAAGTAGGAACGTTAATGAAATAAGATTTTTTTTTTCTTTGAAGTTTGGTATATTTTTCCTTCTAAGTGAAATTGTCTCCTTCGACTCTGAAACTGCTTATAAAAAATATGAAGTTATTATAGTACTTATTTACATAATTCATCCTCATTAACAATAGGAAAATTGAAAATATTGGTATTTAAAAGTATGTGGTGTCTATGAATTTGCACAATATCAACTAAACAAGAATTAAATTATTCATAGACACATATATTCAATTAATCTCCTAATTACTTATTATTTTATTCTAATATATATATATATATATATATATATATATGGAATGGATTTTGTTGAACATTTCTTGTTCTTCCCTGAAATGAACTGATCGAATTTACCTTTAGAACGCTTGGGTTAAAGGAATAGTGGGCGTGTCTTATCACATCTTTGTTGATGTCATTTTATGAACTAAATCAAGAACTATTTCAGTTTGACATTCTGCATAGATATCCCTGCCATCGGTTATCAGTGGGAACAATTACTGAAACGGAAAAAGTCGAAGACTCAGACGTGAGGCCACACTAAGGCCCCTATGAACTAACTTCAAAATAATCTTGGAAACTCTTGACAAGAACAAGCAGTTCGCTAGGAAAATATTCCAGTTCTAGGTACCAGGAAATAAAGGAATCCATGTTAACGAGGCCGCGAAAATACTGGTCAGGAAAGTTGTAGAGGACATTAGTCAATTATCTTCTTAGTAGGAGCATTTTTTATATAATAGTAATTACTACTCGTAAATATCTGAACTAAATGTCTATAATTAAAGTTAGAGATAGTCCTAGAAAGTTAAAGGAGCAAAAACGACGCCTATAACATATCCTGAGTTATCTGCTTCCGAATAACTTAGTTAAATTCCGCGGATTCTTTTTTATATAGTATAGGGGCTTTCGCTACCAAAACCTTGGTGAAAAAACCTGGTATGAAAAGCAGTTCAATAGGCATGCACAGTATAAAAGAATACTGAGATAGCCTAAGTAGTGTCACAAAATAACAGTTTCTTTGTAATTTATTTTCAAAAATATTTTGAATATTAACTTTGACTGTTACAAATTATAATATTGTTACGGGCTTGCATACTCGGATACCCTCCGTTTCGGTCACCAGGAGAACCTGCAGGACGCATAAAGTATACCTGGAACAAGAAATATTTCTGCCTGGTATTTCCTCTAGCCCGGAAGTCCGGTCAACCCCTGTCATACATAAACTTGATTGGGTTTAATATGTCGGAGGGTGCGCAGAGCCCTAGGGACTTCCTGTCACCCCCCAAGACTTAACATGTCTTACAGAGGGGTGGTTCTCCCTCTCTTGCCAAGCAGACGGCTCTCCCTTTTTTCTGAAAGGCAAAAGAAAACAAAGTTTCGAAAGTAAATAACTGAAGAAGCAATATTGATCACCTCGACAACTTCCCCCACCGCCTGGAAATCNACACAAATTCCCCCCCCCCCCCAGAAAAGATCATCCAAAGAGCTACCAGAAAATAGATATCAATAAGCTTAAGGGACCTGAAAAAAGAATGGCATACTCAAGCCTATTAGATTCTAAACTTCAGGACACCATTATGGATGGAAGTGTAGATCAAATATGGTCAGGAATAAAGAAAGCCATACTGGAGGCCGCTACTTCTACTTGCGAGATTGCTTATGTTTAATCTATATGTAAAAGATCCAAGTGGTGGAATGACAGGGTGAAGGCATCAATGGCGAGAAAGAAAGCATCATGGAAAGAATACACTAGAAACAAGACTCTGGCCAATTGGGAACTGTATGTTTGAAGGAGAAATGAATCTAAGCTTGTAGTAAGGACGGCAAAAAGAAAGAGCTGGGAGGAATTTGGTCAAAGCTTACAGAGCAATTATCACGAAAATGTCAAAGTTTTTTGGAAAAAGATCAAGGCAATAAAAGGAAAGAAGAGCAAACCAATAAGAAATATAAAAGACGAGAGAGGCAGATTGATTACTGGGGACAAAGGTATTTTGGAAAGATGGAGGCACCACTACAAAGAGGTGTTTTCTGGAGATTCTGAGGAAAGAATACCTAGAGAGGGTATACAGAGAGAATATGATGAGGTGATATGGGAAGAGGATGTGGAAGCAGCTGTAGAGAGATTAAGACTTGGAAAAGCACCAGGAAGAGACCGCATCGCCCCAGAATTTATCAAATTCAGAGGGGAAAAACTGCTAAAAGCATTGCAGTATCTTTTTCAGAAGTTAATAACTGAAAAAAACGATCCCTAAGGAATGGGAATACAACATAATTGTCCCCATTCACAAGAAGGGCAATGCTAGCGAATTCGAGAACTACAGACCTATATGTCTATCCCAAATTGTGTACAAGCTCTATACTTCCATATTAGAAAAGAAGCTGAGAGAACTAGTGGAGGATGACTTGGAAGAGGAAAAAGCTGCTTTCAGGCCTCAACGCCAGACCTAGGACCATTTCTTCTCCCTCAGAACAATAATAGATAAGTCATGGGAACGGGGAAAAAGTATTTTCTTGGCATTTATAGACCTAAAAGCTGCCTTTGATTCGGTCCCTAGACAAGAACTGTGGAATGCTCTTTCAGAGAACAATATCCCACAAGAATTGATAGAAGCTATCAAGTCGACCTATCATGATTCCAAAGGAATAGTAAGGATTAATGGAAAATATTCTGATACGTTTGCAATTGAGAAAGGTGTAAAGCAGGGAGACAGTTTTAGTCCCCTCCTATTTATTATTTACATGAATGAAATTTTAAAGATGTACAAACGTAGGACAGCCCATACAAACATTGGAAATTGGAACATGAGGGCAACCCTTGCCCAAGTAATGGTATTTGCGGATGACATTGTTCTTATAGCTGAAACTAAGGAGAGCCTACAGCAAGCTGTAATTGAGTGGGAAGCCGAGCTAGAAAAGAAAGGAATGACTATTAATGCCAGAAAAAGTAAAATAATGCACATTGGCCGGGAACAGGAACACGTTGAGGTGCGCTGCAAAGGTGAAATAATGGAAATGGTGGACGACTACACTTACCTCGGAACAGTGATAAGCAGGAATGGAAAAGTAGACCAGGAGATATCCAATCAGATAAAGAAGGCAAACACAATTTACTACTACCTCTGCAACACAGTTATAGGGAAGAGTGAGGTAGAGAAAAATGTAAAGCTGCATATCTTCAAAGCTGTTTACCTACCTACCCTCCTACATGGAAGTGAAAGTTGGGTACCAATAGACAAGCACTAAGCAGAGTTACTGCAGCGGAAATGAGGTACCTCCATAAAATAGCGAGCCGAACCAGAAGAGATCGTATCAGGAATGATAAGATTAGAGAATAGCTGGGGGTTGGCTCCCTAAAGAATAACCTTGAAAAGAGGCAACTTAAATGGTTTGGACATCTCTGTCGGATGGATGATGACCGGGATGCCAGAAAATACTTTGAGGCCAGACCTACAGGGAAACGTCCCAGAGGGAGACCCAGAACTCAATGGACCGACTACATCACAAGTGTAGGAGAGAAGAGAGGAAAAAATTGGAATGCCATGAGGGCGCTGGCTTGAGACCGGGAGGCTTGGTTGCCTGGACTGAGGCATCTCTACGCTGAAAGGCACTAAGGAGGAAGAGAAATAAGATATATATATAGTTATCAGATCTTTTAATCATTTAACAGTAGTAACTAACAGTTCATACAAAAAAAAAAAAATTACTAAAGCATAAGAAAGAAAAAAATGTAATATTTCATGAGAAGAACCTTAAGACTTACATACCATCAAAATTAGCTAAAATAATAAAGAATAGGCAACAAATTTACAAAGGATGCAATACATGTTCTTTGTAACTAAAATTAATCATCATTTTGAAGTATTAATATAATCCATCTCAATTTATCATTTTTCTAAGTAAACTTTTTTTATAATTTATTATACTTTTTTTTAGAATGAATTTAGATGGCTGTTAAGGAATAGAATAGAAGTTAAAATTGAAGGAGTACATGCTTTGAAAGAAGTAGTAATCTTAGATTCAACAAAAACAGAAAGGTTTGTAGTACCTAAATAATATAAGTGATACAATATTTTTTTGTAATTTCTTTCCAGTACAACATAACTTTATGTATAAATCCAAGCAACTAAAAAAAAAAAAAAAAACATTAAGGATGGTTCATTCTATTTTTTTTCTTTTTATAGATTTCCTGATTGTGTAGGAAGTCATACGTTGGATTCAGATATAAAGAATAGAGTTTTACCTTCCCTTGCGCTTAATGAGGTACTTTTTAGAAAGTTAATATCATTATTATTATAATTTATAAATACTTTCTTCAGCTTAACCTTGTCAAAAGAATTTTTTTTTACTGAGCCTTATACTTTAAAAAAAAAAAAATTTTTATATTATGGAAAAAAAAATCAACAATTTTTAAACTTTTTGTAATTTTCTTTAGAATTAGTATCATTTTAACTACACATATGTACACCTACATTGACACTCACTAGCATAATAGCTGTTATTTATTTTGGACAACTAGGTCTGTTTTAGGTTCAGTCTGTCTGATAAATTCCTTTTTCAATCATAACAAAAGTTGTAGCTAATAAGATTCATTATAAGTAAATATTTTTTTCCCTAATTTTTTTGTTTTAAGGTTTTTATGGGTGAATTCATTTCATCACAAGTCTCTCATCTCTTAGTGAAACCTGACAACCTGCCAGCTACGTCTGTGAAATGTTCAGGAATATGTGTCTGTACAGGTACTGGCTCAACTAGTTGGCATATGTCAATTAATCGGCTTACTGAAGACAAGGTATTTTTTATTCTTATTTTCTGCTCATTTCTTCTTATAGTACTGAATATCTGATAATCTTTTTGGGAAGAAGTATGTAAAGTTAAGTCACCATTTCATTTGCAGTATTGAATTTTTAAAAATTTAAAATTTATTTATCAAGGTTGTTCTCATGAAAAGTCTTTGATAATTTTTTTATAGTTTCTCCAATCGTACCAGCTAAACACACGCACGCACACACACACACACACACACACACACACACACACACACACACACACACACACACACACACACACACACACACACACACACACACACACACACACACACACACACACACACACACACACACACACACACACACACACACACACACACACACACACACACACACACACACACACACACACACACACACACACACACACACACACACACACACACACACACACACACACACACACACACACACACACACACACACACACACACACACACACACACACACACACACACACACACACACACACACACACACACACACACACACACACACACACACACACACACACACACACACACACACACACACACACACACACACACACACACACACACACACACACACACACACACACACACACACACACACACACACACACACACACACACACACACACACACACACACACACACACACACACACACACACACACACACACACACACACACACACACACACACACACACACACACACACACACACACACACACACACACACACACACACACACACACACACACACACACACACACACACACACACACACACACACACACACACACACACACACACACACACACACACACACACACACACACACACACACACACACACACACACACACACACACACACACACACACACACACACACACACACACACACACACACACACACACACACACACACACACACACACACACACACACACACACACACACACACACACACACACACACACACACACACACACACACACACACACACACACACACACACACACACA
This sequence comes from Oncopeltus fasciatus, assembly GCA_000696205.2. Taxonomy (NCBI): domain Eukaryota; kingdom Metazoa; phylum Arthropoda; class Insecta; order Hemiptera; family Lygaeidae; genus Oncopeltus; species Oncopeltus fasciatus. The sequence goes on from KZ808288.1 coordinate 102,557, forward strand.
CACACACACACACACACACACACACACACACACACACACACACACACACACACACACACACACACACACACACACACACACACACACACACACACACACACACACACACACACACACACACACACACACACACACACACACACACACACACACACACACACACACACACACACACNAAAAAAAAAAAAAAAAAAACTTTACAATCTCATGAACTTAATATATGACTGATTTTAGAAATTATAATAGAGCTAGAACAAATCATTAGGGGTGGAGGTTTAACTAAGCCTTCACCTATGTGATTAAGCAATACATTTTTTTTTTGTTTTTACTTTATTCAACGAATATTGACATGTTGTATTTAAATAAAAAATTAAGGATAGAGTTAGCCTAGGACCAATCATTATTAGATAAAATATCACGGTTTGACTATCAGAGGTTAAATCTCTGAAGTATTCGATTTGGTGGGGGTTAATCTGAAACTTGGAACTAAAAAAATATTTCACAATCTTAAGCGGTCAAAATTTGTTTAAGCGCAGAAAAAAAAATCGCGATTTATCACTAAATTTATCATTTAATTTTATATTAAGTCGGTCAGCGAACTTATTTGATTAGGACTATGCGTTGACGCATTACTAAAAATATTTTAAAGGTTTAATATTCAAAATTAGTTCAACGAATCTTGGTTCGTAAATATTCTATGATATTTCTACTTATCCTTATTGGTACTCGTTCAGCCATTTTCAGGACTATCAGGAAGGCGAGAGGGTACGTCGTGTTGACCGAACCCCAACAAAAAAAAAACATGTAATAAAAACTGTTGAACTTTAATTATTATAATCTTGTCTGGTATATTCTTCGGCTCTGAGAATGCGACATTGAGTCTCAAAAGCGCTCAGCTTTAATTAAATATCATTCATAGCGAGCAAAGTTTAACGAAAACTTTTTATTTCTTTTATATTTTTGTTTACATTACTGAGTAGCTCAGTTTTTACGGTTTCTGTCCGAAGGACTTTCGTTTGACCCGTAAAGGTTACATTTTTTGGAAATTTATACGAGAAAACGCGGGTTGTTTATCGGTTAGTTCACATAGTTGCTGGGCTAGACTCAAAGCATCGAAATGTACGTACAAATACTGACTAATGTATGTATTTTTGTATGATTTCAATCCAATTGGAGTTCTTCAAAAGTTCATTTTATGCCTATTCTGTTGTTCTATTTTTTCCGTTACAAATGTTTGATTTTTTTTTTTTTTTTTTTGGTTCATTATTAAGCAAAATTGGATTAGTAGAGTAGTGGATTACCTGAAATGTTAAGTCTGAATAAAAAAGAATGAAGAAAAGTGTTGTTAAAAGAATTAATCAATGAGGAAAAAATACTGTACTATTAAAAGATTTGAAGTTCAACCTGTAATAATTTTTTTTATTAGGAACATTCATTACCTTTTGTGGTAAGTAAAAGCTTGATCAAGCTGTAAACACTTCCAATATTGACACTTACTAAATAGTGGTACATAAGCTTTTTTAGGAAGTAAACTACGAGTTTTATCTTCAGGATGGGTTTTAAAATTGTCTCTAGTTGGAACAAGACTCTCTCTAGAATAAGAAACTTAAGTTTTAAGTTTGATATTCTAGGATAAATCTTGCTCCATAGGTAAAGAACCTTCTTTCCTTTCAAGTGCATCAATAATTGAAGTTTTTTCTCAAAGGACTTTTAAAATAAGTTCAAATGAAATAATGTATAAGAATTTATTCTTTATTGCAAATATTTAAGCTTGAGCTATTACAGTAATGCAGAGTCTAAATTTTATAAAATGACTGTTTTTCAACCAAATGTTTGTATTATTATATCTTAGAAATAAAATACAATTAATTCACAAATTGTAGTTCATTGTTATATACTGTCATTATTTATCTGCTAGCCAATTGCTCAATTCCCCGCACATACCATTTCTTGGGATGGCTGCCAAAGAACTTTCAATTTTTTTCCCTTGAATAAAATGGGCCATGGATCGAAAAAGGTAGTAATCAGTTTTTAACTTTACAGTTTTTGGTGGTATTAAGTAAGAGTATCCTGACAATTGTTTGAAAAACATGGAATAAAGTATATTATGTTAGATTTGTTGGAAAGAAGAATATAATCTTATAACTGGGTTTATTGGGATTAATGGTGTGGAGGCCAAGTCTGAGGTGAAGGACTTGGAAGAGAGTTTTATGAAATAGTGGTTTGCATATAGTGGGAGTTAGTAAAGGGATTGTTAAATTTAAAAATTAGTTTGTTTATAATATTGCTGAGAAAACTCTTGGGTTGGAAAACAGACTAATATTTTTCTCACGAAACATAGGATTAAAGTGAGAGAAAAGTCTATTGAAAGGTTAGAGGGTAATATTCATGATTTGATAGGGATTTGGGAGGAGACATGAAGGAGTCAATATAACTCCTGCTTATTCATTGAATAGATAACTCCAAATATGTTGGGATTCAGTCAAGGTTGGTAAGAAAAAAGAAGAAAAAAAAACTATTTAAGAAATGTATTTTTTATTATCTTCTGATGTTTTGGCTTATATTGTGAGCCATCTTTAGGTTTGTTGAAATGCAGTGTCATCAGAAAACATGAGAAATACAAAAAATATATCAATATTATATAAACTTAATGCAGCTAAAAGTAATTTGATATGAAGTGCTTTGAAAAAACAATAACAAATGTGTAGAAAGTTCACCCCACCTACCTATCATGAAGGCAAGAGGGGTTGTGTTTATGTTTATTGGGGATTTATGGCGCTCAACTGCAGAGGTTATCAGCGCCCTCCATATTTTATTTTATTTTTATTCTTTTTTTTTTTTTTTTTTTTTTTTTTTTAATTATCTGTCAATGTTTTGGCTTACATTGTAAGCCATTTTCAATATTGTCAAATTCAAAATGAAAAAAAAAAAAAAACTACTAAAAAATGAATTAACCACACCTACCTATCTCGCCTTCTTGATAGGTAGGTGTAGTTAATTAATTTTTTAGTAGTTTTTTTTTTTTTTCATTTTGAATTTTTCTACATAGTTTACTACATTCATACTTTTGATATCACATTACATTTAGTTATGGCAAATATATACTATAAGACTGTAAATAAGTTAATTTTTTATTAATTTAAATTTTCATTTAACTCCATTTGAACATTATTAATGAATATTTATTAATATGAAAATTCGCTAATTTCTTTAGAATCACTTTCTTCCTAATCCCTATACCCTTAAGCACGAAGAGTAAGGTAGTGAAATTGTTTTCCTTGTCGATGATTTGCTGACGCAGTGACAGGTAAAAGCCATGCTCCTGTCTGGAGGCCATAGATAGGCAGTAAGCGTGTCTTAAGTAGGCAGTAAGTTACAAGGAATTACTCCTATCTCTATAGGTGTGGCGAGTAACTGACACGGAATCTTATCGCCTGAAATGGCTACCCCTCGGCTGACAAATGGCCGGCAATCAGATGATCCAAGAGAACACACGAACAGTACAACCCTTACCGCCTTTCCCACGGTTAGGGAATTAATTACTTATATAAAATTTAACGTTTACTTTGAACTTGTCTGTTTTATTTTTTGTTATCCCTTGTATCAGTATATAAAGTAAATTATTAAAAAATAATATAATTTGTGTTATTTATGTAACACAAACTTTTACAACACATTTTTTATCAGGGTGCAACAGTATATCCTGAATTTTTCAGTAGTCTAGACAAAATTAATTTTATTTTATTTATTTATTTTTG
>KZ808288.1:131440-154344 GCA_000696205.2 Oncopeltus fasciatus
AATTCTACATATATGTATGTATACTAAGGGATGAGATCTCAAATGCCCTCCTCAGCTATAAAAAAAAATAAATAAACTATTGTGCGAAGCTTAGTGTTCTCAATTTTGATATCCTTTTTTTAAAAAAAACTTTTTTTTATATAAATATTGAAGAATCAGAAAACTAGTTTGAGTCAGTACTGTAGGATATTTATTGTAATAAATCAATGAATTTCATTGAATTTAAATTTCTTGATATATTATACAAAGGCAATTGTTGTGTTACAAATTGCCTATCTTCTTACTTAATTCTATTCTCTTTGTGCTGTTAAGGTCATAAATACCTTTTTCAAGTGCAAGCTTCAGTTGGCTCAATGAGTCAATATTAAAGCCATATGTACTTGTGTTATCACCCTAAGCTCTGAAGATGAGATTTTTTACTCTGTAAATACTCAACAAATTAGGTGCAAAGAATGGAATTTTGTGGTCTTACATTCATCATATTAGCTACCACTGTAGAGCAAAATGTATGATTTTCTTCTTTTTTTTTTTTTTTTAGCACAAATGTTGTGATGAATTACACTGAAGTTGAAGCGAAGGTTCGAGAAGCAACCAATGATGATGCTTGGGGTCCCACAGGTTTGTTTTTTTTTTCTTCTCATGTAGAGTTATGACCTGACTAGAATAAATATTTCATTATTAACATGTAAGATAAAATGCCATAATTATGCCAGTTAGAGAACTTTTTATAAGCAAGTGTAAGGAAGCAGTTCATTTCACACTTTTATAATATAATAATGCATTAGAAATATTTTTTACTTGTTATTAAATTATTTTAAATTTTATGACAGCATTATATAATTGAGTAATAATAGCTCAAACCAAGTAAAATTAAAACCATTTTTTAAAATCAGCCCATTTACCTTTGATGCAGAATGTCTGTTCTGCATTTACTTAAGTTCTGCTTATTCTTTCCTTTTTTTTTTTTTTGTATCCCTCAGTTTTTTAATGGCTATCTTCTTGTCTTTGCGTCTTTACTCTCACATTAGAAAATATCTCCTTATCTTCATAATGTTAATTTGTGAATAGTGTTAGAGAAGAAAATTTGAAAATCATAATCAATATTGAATTAGAGTAGGCTTTGACCATTACCATTTCTGGACTAGTCTCCATATATTAGCCTTATATCATTGTGGTTATTCAAATGTTCTTTCCCCTTCCTTGCATAAAATCACCCATTGTAGTCATGACTCTTTGTTACTGTCTGACCTCTGACATCTTCTCCCTCTAGTTCAGTGCAGGATTACATCTCTCAGGGCAAGTGCGAGTTTGTCTCAAGAGTGACAGATTTACTCTCGACAGTAAAACTCTAATATGTAAAGGGCTTTGGATTTCTCATCATAAATGGAGACTTTAACCATAAAAGTTCACAGCCAGTATGTGCCTCTCTCTTTATGGCTGGTCCATTACTTCTTGAATTTGAAACTTCTTCCCCTATTCATATTCGGCACCCTAGATTCGGCATGGTTGATATGATTCTGCACACTGATTGTGCGCATCCTTTTAACAGAACTGTGCGGTCTTTGAGTTCTACTGATTCCAGTCATGACACTTGCAGCTTATTCCTGGTACCTGCAATATGTGTGCTGAGAAAAACTGCTTTCCACCTGCCAAACATCAAGTTAATTAGAATTCTCACTTTCCTGCTAAAAATTGCAAAGTATGGCGAGAACTTTGTACCATTTTGTTGACCCAGCCTATAAGCAAGCATGATAAATGGTAACCAATGGTCCTAGAATAACAGTCTGCGGCTGATACACTGATGTTTGTGTCTTCTTGAAATACTCCTGTTGGGAACTGGCATTCTTGATCTGTGAGATCTTAATACCTGCAAACAATTTATTCAACAATCACCCATGCCATGGACTCTGTCAGGATGTCCTGTAGTGGGTATGCCTCTGCCTTCGATTGTGCAGAACGCTGTTTTCAGGCTCTTGTCAGTACCCCAAGGCCATGTTGAGGTTCGAGAATAACTATATCTCACCTAAATGGACTAACATTTCATCTATTTGCGGAAGCAGAAATGCATCCTTTACTGTCTATTCATTAACTTTCTTTTAATCAGTACAAAATCCCCAAGAACCATCTTTCTTCTTAATAAGGACAAAATAAGGAAGCCCCCAACCATTCTTCTTCCTTACAGTAGAGTGAAACTCACCTAGGTGATTGGCAAATAGGTGGGTGGCCTGAAATGGTAATGTTATGTTTGACTATACTCTTGTCTGATATCAGGCCATTTAGACCTAATGGTGTCAATATTTATGAATTGATTTTTCCCTTTCTCCTTGAGAATTGTCAAGTAAATCAAAGCCAGGAAGAGAAAAAAAAAGTAAGGCTTTGCACTTGAATCTTGAAGTATGGAAGTGACTACTCCTTCTGAAGTGAAACCCCATGTCTCCATCAAGTTCTAAGTTCCCGAACTCAACACCCTCCAGTGACTCCATGGTCATACCTGATCTATTAATAACGATGATTAATAACGCAATATTCATCGGGATGTGAAATTCTGGGAAATTTCACAAGAGCTCGCCTCGGGCAGCACATGATTCAAATATGCTAGCGGTATCCTTGCTTGGCTTAAATATGGTATCTTCGACAACTTCTGTTTACTTGGATATAAATAAAGATAATACTAATTACACAGATAACCTAAAAAAAAAAATTGATTCTTTATTTGATCATGAGATTGTAATTGGTGCAGACAAACTTTGGCATGATTCTATGACCAATAATCGTGAAAGAGCCTTGGAAAATTGTATTGTTAGTAATGACTGAAGTGCAGACTTAAGTGTATGCAATGAATATTCTGTCAACAATGGCCCTTGAGGATACAGTAATATAGATATAACGATCAATAACTATAAGTTGATCAATAATTTTATGGGCTGGAAAATTGTAGATAAAGAAAATTTTTCGGACCGTAGTACTATTCGATTTTGAATTAATGTAAATCAAAGTTGTTCAACCAGAATTTCTTTAAAAATTAATTCTACATACAAACAACACAGATTGGAATATATTTGTTGATAACCTAAAAATTGAAATCTCTGAAGGTTTTGATATTCTGGTTATCTATAATTTTAAAATTAAATTAAAATTCTAAAAGTCTCTATTTTAGAAGGAATAATTTTGACTTTTTTTTATAAAAAAAATTTTTTAAACTTTAACTAAATCTTGTAATAAATCTTTTAGATTATTCAAAGTTCATTTAAGAATAAATTTGCTATTTCCAAACCCTGGTGGAATGACAATCTAACAATCTGCGGAACTTCACTAACAGAGCCCACAGACTGTATAAACAAACAAAAAACAATGAGGAGGAAAATTGAAGTAAAAGGGCTGAATATATATATATATATATNTATATATATATATACTATGAAACAGTTATATACATGAGCCATGAGGGAAAATACCGTATTAAAATACCATACAAAATACTGTAAAACAAGATCCTGTGATGATATTCCTATTTATCTAGGGATCTAGTGTGGCGCGAATGGGCGGAGGAGTTGAAGGTAAGGAGCTCATAAATGTAAGAAGGAGAATGTGTGGAGACAGTATTATAAAGGAAGGAACCAAGGAAGTAAAGTCTGGGGTAGGAAGGAAACAACCACTTTAAATCTGTATACAGGCCGGTTACCTGGGAATTCCTAGGTGAGCCGAAGACAAACCTAACGCAACAGTTTAAGAGACGCTTTAGTCTATCATCAAGCCCATTCAAGACGCTACCATATACCACACAACAATAATTGAAGTGGGGGAGAATAAGTGAAGAAACAAGGAGTTGGCGCATGGATCTGGGTAGGTTAAGAGCTGAGTATCTGAATTATCGGAGAGACGCAAAAGAGCGCCGGGATATTTGGGAAATGTGAAGCTTCCAGGAGAGGTTCTGGTCAAAGGTTACACCGAGGTTTATAACTGAGGAAGGGAAGGAAATAGAAGTATTATTAATGATAAAATTAGGTAGGGTAGGCGGGGAGTTCAATATGGAAACGGAACCTAATACAATGGCCTTTGACTTTGCTGCATTCAAACATAATCTGTTTTGAACAGCCCAGCTATTGATTTTGTTGAGCTCGCTTTGGATCAAATTCACAGCCTTACTCAATTCCGAAGGGGGAAAGGAATGGTAAAGTTGGAAATCGTCGGCATAAAGATGGTAAGAACAATACTGTATAGCGACTGGGAGGTCATTAATGAAGGAACAGAAAAGAGTAGAGGACAGATTGGAGCCCTGAGGGACTCCTGCAGGTGTAGGAAGAGAAGATAAGATAGGTTTTTCTGGAATGGAAACAATTTGAGAGCATTGGTACAAGAAAGAATGAAACCAAAGGAGTGTACTGCTGGAGGATAGCTTTTCAAGTTTGGATAGGAGTATGGAGTGATCAACTGTATCAAAAGCTTTTGAGAAGTCCAATAAGATGAGGATTGTGACTTTTTGCTCTTCCATCGCACACTAAATATCAGTAGTGATTTTCATTACAGCGGACTGAGTAGAAAATCCAGGTTGGAAGCCAGACTGTAAAGGATCGATGAGCTAGTTGTTTTCCAGGAACAGTGACATTTGGATTTGAGTTAGTTTCTCAAGTGGTTTGGAGAGATTAGAGAGTATGGATATTGGGCGGAAATCATTGATTGAAGAAGGAGTAGGGATTTTACTTAGGGGCTTAACAATGGCTGTTTTCCATGCTTTAGGGAAGAATGAATTTTGTAATGAAAAATTATAGACGTGGACGAATACTGGAAGAGTAAACAATCTTATAAAATTTACATTATTGTTAGAGACTTCCTAACATTAGTATGACTGATTGTAATAATCTCCTAGTTTTAAGATGATTAGAGACCAAACTATAGAGACACCTTAGGAGTCAAGTTGTTTTCCTCTATTGTGGAACCTAATTGTAAATTCTCTTCTAAACCAAATATTCTCTCAAAACTTAAATATTTTGGCATTTGCAGATGATATGCTCATAAAATCACAACAAAATCTCTTCAGGAAATTCAGACATCCATACTGACAGCAATAGTTAATTCTTGGGCAGTGACACAAACATTTAACTTATAAAAGTCTACTTATATGATTATTTCAAGGGAAACATCAACTTTAGAACTTTACATCACTATTCAAAATGCATGTTCACAAAGTTTATTTTATGAATTATCTAGATTGATTCAAAACTCAACTGGAACAGACATATTGATATAACCAAAATAACCTTTTAAAATTAATAAACTCACTTTCATACAACATAGGGTCTAAGGACTGAAGCACTCAATGTTTTGTATAAAAGTGCTATTTTACCCATCCTCTTATATGAAATTAAAACCTGGAGTTATGGATTAAAGATAAGGTCAATATCTCCAGACTGGAAAGTATCCAGAGGCTGATGGCAATTAAATTTGCTGAAGGCTTCTAGACGCTGTCAGATGAGGCTGCCTTTGCTTTGGCTCAAATAATTCCTATTTGTACATTAGTTGACTTTTATGTAAGTAAATTTTTATTGCTAGCCTTAAAAATAAACTAGGACATTTCTAAAGTTAGTGACACGTAACTCACCTCACACTACTCTACTACCTGGCTACATACTGCAGAATGTAGGACTAGATATTCTTATCAAGTAGAATTAAATTAAATTCAATGGAATTGTCTGACTTTCAAATTTATACCAATGAAAGTATAGATGACGAATTCATAAGTTGTGCTTGTTTAATATTTGAGAATACAATTCCTAATAATATTCTAAAGTACAGATGAGGAAAAGAATGTTCCAATAATCATCATGCCAAACCATTGTTTTCTTTACCATATTTTCCACTTTATCGAAAATTGGACTGGGAATATTAATAGGCTAAACATATTTCATATTTTTGCTGCTTTCTAATTTGTCCTGCACTTGCCCTCTTATCCATTTTTATTGTCAACAATATTCTTCAAATAGTCATTGGCTACTGCTAAATACTTTATGTGATTCAGTTCCCTGTTATAATTTTCTGTTAATTAAGGAACTCTTACAAGTCTTTAATGGAAACCAGACATCTTATGCTGTTTGTTATTATGAGAATTCCCTAAAATCTGGACATCAATTATGGTGGGTTTTTGTAAATAACAAAGTCAAAAACTTACCAAATTTTGAAATGCATTGCTTTGAGGAATAATTTCTTGGGACATTACAAATAAATAAATTCTTCTTTTACTGTCCAAAATTTCTAACAAGATTTTTGTAGATTTTTTGGCATTGAACATGTTTGATCAATTTGAATACCATTATTATATATAATATCTAGTGATGTTAAATATATCAATGTGAGGTAAATCCCAAAATATATTAGTTTCTATTTCCATTTTGGGATTATGAAAATATGATTTAAATAATTGTAATTCATAATCTATATTACTTTCTCTTGTAGGCGTACTTATGCAGGAAATTGCTCAAGCCACATTTACCTTTGAACATTTTCCTGAAGTTATGACTATGTTATGGAAGAGAATGCTTCAAGACAACAAGAAGAACTGGAGGAGGACGTACAAAGTAATTAAGTGCATTTTAAATTATTATTTCAAAACAACTTATTTTATAAAGAGGATTGTCGGGAATTTGGTCATGATAGTTAAAGAATTAAAAACTAATTTGTAACCAAAAAAGTTTTTATTTTAGCCCTACAACTTATTTTATTATTATCTAGAATCTTTGTGGTTTCGATGTAATCTGAACTAAGTATTTTTGACACTATAGAGTTTTGAGGTCTCCTCAATACTCTGGTACTATTTTTTCCATACACCGTGTAGGATCAGTCTCTTCAAGATGAGGTATGTTCAACATATTTTGAAATTAATACAGCTCATTCAGCAGTAATTCTTAATACCATATTTAGAAAATCAACCCATGTATATTCATCAATACTAGTAAGTTTATACAATATACTTAGTATAAGAAATTCTCTTCATATATGCCATGCATGCAAAAAAAAACAAAAAAACAAAAAAAAAAACATTGTTTTGCTGAAAACAAATCTGAAGGAGCACATTAGGAGATGTAAAAAATCTCAGATTTTGTACCCGAGAACCCCCTTGATGGGGCAGTTGCTGGGTTGCAAGTCAGGTCAAGATATCTGTCCAACTCCTACTGCTCACCAGGGAGTGTTGGAGAATCTAGCAACTGATAGCATGGAGTTCACATGTGAGAAAATTTTTAGCACGATCTCCTCTCTCACTCCTAAGATCTCTACCAATCATAAGTTCCTGAAGGACACTAAGACTAAACCCTCAAAGCAAGGGAGGAACATCTTCGAATCCCCTCATTTAAATTCATTGCCCAAGTTGCAGAGAAGATGGCGGTCTTCACTATTAATAGTGACAGCAAAAAAAAAAAGAAAAAAAAAATCTCATTGGGGATGAATTTGCAAGAAAATAGAGGCAAAGAAAATTACCTCTTGAAATTGAAAACAAAACCTCTCTACCTTTGCTGCAGGATTATAAATAAAATAAATAAATAAATAGAATAAATAAAATAATCAAGCCCACATATATAGTGAGATCAGAAAACTGGTCAAAATAATCGAGGAAATGGCATCAAAATAAACATCACAACATTAAGACAATTGGCAATGAAGCAAATAACTGAGGAAAAATGCCCCAAGCGTGGTGGAGACCGCGCCGGTCTTTATTATAGTGCCTATAGAATTGTAGAATTGATAATTTGCTCTGACACCTTCCTGGACAAAGAAGAGCAATCATCACTCCAAAGACAAAGCTAGAACAGAGACAGAAAAGTGAAACTACCTTCCTACTCGAAAATCATGAGAATCCCAGTCCCGATCAACCTCCAAGGAATGAAGTCGAAAGTAATGATAAGGAAGGGAAAAGAGGAAAGTACCACTACAAATAGTGGGCCCATTAAGAACAGGCACTAGAGGAAGGGTGGGAAGACAAATCATGGACCAAAACGGAGACTCCCAAACAGAAATCCTCGACTCTAGGCTTTGCACTAGGTTTAGAGGACCTATATAATCTTCCCTTGGCTGTGGCTGCTACTGTCGGCGGGCCTGGAGCCACCATGGGAGTCACCTAACCACCAGGCCCACTGCAGCAATCATAGTAACTTCACTCAAAATTTGCCTAATATCCAGCTACTGTTCAATCAGAATTCTGATCAGTAAAGTGAGTTGAAGGAGGTCATTGAGGCGGTACGAAATAGAATCATAATAGGACTTGACACTAATGCATGGCACACCACCTAGGGATCCAGGAACTACTATCCCAGAGGGATTGTCATTATGGATATGATGATAAGAAGAGGTCTGGTTCTTCTTAATATCTCACTTTTTGTAACCAAATTGGGGAAACCACTATTGGTGTCACTTTGGCAATGCTGGACATTACAGCCAGGGTACCAGGTTGGGATTTCCGGTTTTCCACATCAAACATCCTGATGTTGTCCTCGGGACATTGGAATCACATGTGGATTGTACAAACAAACGCAGTCTCTAAGCCTGGCCATGAGCAAATGTGAGTAAATTTAGGGATGTGGTTCTTAAGATGATGAATGAGTGCTCTACTGGAGTGCCGGTCACCAACATGATGATGGAAGCAACAAAGGAGGCAGTCCCAGCAATCGTCCGAAAAAAGGGAGGCATACCATGATGATTGGAATAGCTGAATTTGGCCAGACAGGCAGTGGTGATTGCTAGGAAGGGCCTCACTTGTAACTTGTAAGGACTCAGAAATAAAAAACCTGGGAAGATCCATCTATAAGATTCAATGGAAGGCATACAACCAAAAGATCAAGAAGGCTAAAGAAAAGAGCTAGCGGGAGTTCGAGGATAGGTGTGGAATCTTCCCCTAGGATCTCCCCCATAAAATAGCTTAAGGGGAGATGCTTGAAGATCGGCTGCTCCTGCCTGCCTGTGAAAACCTCAAAGAACTGGAGGATGAGATGATGATGATGATGATACTGATACACCGCAGCAGATGAGTGTATGAGAAGCCATGTGCCTCTCTTCAGGAACTGAACTGCAAGGTGAATGGAATAAAATAGACCTGAAAATGACAGTTGAAAGCCAAAATCAAAAGGGCACTCCAAGTCCGGATTGAGTCACTGCCCGCCAAATTAAAATGTCATTGCCCGTCATGGACAACAGGCTACTAAAACAATTTAACACGTGCCTTACTGTAGAATATTTTCCTATAAACAATTCAGCAGCACTTGGGACAGATCCACAGAAGACGCAATTCGTACACTCATAGCAGACATCATCAACAACAAGTGGAAGTATGCCATAAGGATCTTTTTTGATGTAAGTGGAGCATTTGACAATGCTTGAATGGCAGGCAATCATCGTTGCCTTCCAGAAAGGCAACATTTTCACCTTCTGTAGTAACTTCCTCCATGACAGGAAAGCACAAATTAACAACGATAAAGAAGCTACTTTGATAGACATGATCAAAGTCATGCTGCCGGTATTGGGACCAAGAATGTGGAAAGCAATGACAAGCCATTACTCTCGCTGTGGGCACAGAGTATGTTGACAACCTTCAGGCGACAGCCAGAGGAAACTCCAGGTGAGAAGTTCTGGCCCAGGCAAGCAAAATAGTAGAAATCGTCTAAAACTGGGCAAAGACTGTCAAACTGACAATAAATAATGATAAAACACAAGCTGTAGTGCTCAAGAGAATGTTTGACTCCCAACACCCTTCCAGAATTAAAATACACATCAGCTACTTGAGTAGTCCCAAGTAGCTGATGTGTATTTTCATGTAGCCATGAAACAAATACACTGAGTTAGGTAAATTACCTGGGAGTAACCATAGGACAGAACCTAAATTTTGGACCCCACATAGCGGTAATTGGAAGTAAGTGTACTACCTCCACAAAAATCTTAAGTTGGTTAGCATACAATACCTAGGGGCATATCGCCTGAGACTCCAAGTATACAAATTTCTCGGAATAGTGGCCTATGAGGTTGGAGTGTGATTTCCAAAGCCAAGTAGAGGGAGCGGGTGGCAAAGCTCCAATGAATGTTTCTGATCCAGGTCTCTCAAGCATATAAAACGATTTCTTATGAGACCCTACGTGTGATCTGTGGTGTTGCTAGTCATGCTGCCAATCATGACCAGGATAAGTGAAGTAAGAAATTTGGAGAGCTGGTTTCAATGCATGGAATAGAAAGTGAACAGCATTCACCAAAGGAAGTACCACCCACCAATTCTTTCCCACAATACAAAAAAGGCTTGTGGCCACCTGGAAATCTCAAATTCTTTTGGGACATGGGTGCTTCAACAGCTGCATTATTTCAAAAGAAGTGACTCATCCATGTGCGAGTGTGTCAAAGCCCCAGAGGATGTTCTCTACCCCTACATAATACTGGAATACTACAAATATGCAGCACAGAAAGTCAAGCTCATCAGGAAGACAGGTGAGTTCTCACCAGCATTAGACTCCTTTGTCAATGACGAAAGTAATTACGAAGCATTCAAAGAGTTCAAGTTGGAGAAAAATCAGATATAGTTTCTGAACACATTTAAAAAAGGGAACTGAAATAAGTTACCCACAAAGCCATGAAACAAATACACTGACCCATCCAAGCAAGCGGAAGGGCAAGGAGACCAAAGTGACCTCTGAAATGTATACATTTTCCACTTCTGTCAAGATGGCAATGGGGAAAAAAGGCTAGCAAAAAAAAAAAAAAAATTTAAATGAATTATATGCCATGTATCATTATTATAAAACCTCTTAAATATTTGCATATAACGAATATATGCAATTTAAAAGTTTTGTATTTGGACAAAAAATTGTGTTTAAGTTTACAATGGGGTTGGTACTATTATATAAAAGGGTGCCTCCTGAGTTCAAATCTTCAAAATGATCTGTGTATCGTTTAAATATGTGCTGGTTTATCTGAACAATTGTTTATTATGGATTTATATCTTAGCTTTAGATCAGAAGAACCCTGCATAAATACTAACATTTCGCATTTTAAATACTAATGAACTTACTATTTTTAATTTATTTTCTAAAAAATGAATTCAGTGGTTTGTGATGATTTTATTTGTAGTTTGATATAATTCATTGTATTCTGTCCGAAGATGTGATGTTTTGTCAAAACCAGTCATTATTGAAAATCTATTGACATGAAGACAATTTAGTATTATTTTGCAATAGGCACATATCCTTACCACACATATATATGCTTGTTATTGATTTGTATTTATAGTTTTTGTTATTTTTCAGAGTTTATTATTATTAAATTATCTTGTAAGAAATGGTTCTGAAAGAGTAGTAACTTCTTCTAGAGAACACATATATGATTTAAGGGGATTAGAAAACTATGTTTATGTAGATGAATTAGGAAAGGACCAAGGAATTAATATAAGGTAAGATTTTATTTGATTATTTAACATACGTAGATAGGCTAAAGTTTGCAAGAGTTTTTCATTTTTAGAATAAAGCTTCATCCAAAAAAAAATTTTTTTTATGAAGTGATAGATTTTGGTTTATAGGTTTATGAAAAATGGATTATTTAAGAATTATATATAAATTTTGACCCAACACAGTGTAGGTTGATTATTTTAATTTATTTAATTAATTATTTATACCTACTATTGGAACCCAAAGACAATTAATTTAGGCCTCTGGCACCTGGAATTATTTATAAAATAACTTTGTTCTTATGGTTCTGAATGCAGTACTCGACTTATGACTTCAACTTGACTTAAAAATGTAATATATAAACTTTACCAAGAACATAATCAAATTTTAGTGGTCAAAAATTTCTACAACAAATCCATTTTTAAAAAGTAATTTTTAATTCTAGTGAGGCTAAATTATTGCAGGATTTTTTTAAATTTATATAATGTGTGTTTCATTCATATTTCTTTTCCACAGATCTGGTTAGATCTTATGGATAACTTGTCAATTATATTTAATATATTTTGGAAAGTGAAGATATTGTTAATTTGTTTTAAAAGAATTATTTATTTATTCTTTTTTAGAGGTAAATTTGTTGACCTTCTAGTTCAAAAGTTCTAAATAAATAAATAGAAAAAATAAATTACTTACAGCTAATAAATTAATTAGTATGTACAAATAAATTAAATGTGTTTATTTACAAAGATGCCTCAAAAGATAACTATTAATTTTGTTGTGGTGTATCATCCCACGCAAATTTTAAACAATAAATGCGAGGGAATAGAATTAAAAATTATCTGACCCAGCCAGGACTCGAACCTGGATCTCCTGCTTTCCGGGCCGGTATGCTTCCATTGCACCAACGGGAGGAGCTATATAACTTATTAAATTCCCACCACACTAGCAAGAGTCTAACCTACGAGGAAGACAAATACATCGTCTTATACTCAAAGGAGCTGACATTGTCTAGCTATTTATCGACTCTTCATTATTTACTTTTTATTTTCATTTATAAATATTAATTTAGTTGTGTTGTATCATCCCACGTAAATTTTAGCAATAAATGCGAGGTAATAGAATAAAAAATCTCTGTCCCAGCCAGGACTCGAACCTGGATCTCCTGCTGGGACAGATAGATTTTTTATTCTATTCCCTCACATTTATTGTTCAAAAGATTACTTGTAAATCACTGTCACTTATTACTTATCACTGTAACCGGCACTGCAGAGGCTAAGATGCTGTACGGAATACGATCTGACACGGAATCTGCCACAGACTAATTTATCACTGACTCAGGGGGCAATTGGTGAGCTGCATTTATAACTTTGTGGAAGGGGCAAGAAGGGTCTAGAAGATTCTCATCAGGATTTTTCAGTAATCCTGCTCCCCTTTCCATACAAAGGAAGCGTCTGGCATCCCTCAATTATATATACATATGTGTGTGTGTGTGTGTTTATAAATCAATTATTTTGAATAGAGACCTTGCTTTTAGCTTCATCATTGTAGACTTGGAAAAAATCTATTGAAATGTTTCAAAAGTTTCATTGTGGTACCAAAGCGAATAGCTTGATTTTCTTGTAGAAAAAAACAATTTTTTTCAAATTAATTCTATCATTGAAAATTGCAAGGGAAGAAACTTATTCTTTTTGCATTAGCCTTGTTTTCAGTTTTTAAAATATCAATAACTCTTACTTTAATACATTTGAGTTCATCATTAGCATTGTCATATCATAACAATATAATTTTCTTAACAATATCATAACTTTCTTTAGTCTTGTAGATTCTTCATTTCAATATTCTGTGTCATGATTATATTTTCATAATTAGTTAATTCATATTTAATAAAATTTTCTTAATCTGAAGATCTTGTGGTTTAATGTTATATTTTTATTTTATAGACACAAAGTTAAAGAACTGATAGAGTTTATTCAAGATGATGACAAACTTCGGGATGAAAGAAAAAAAGCTAAGAAAAACAAGGATAAATATGTTGGGCTTTCAAGTGATACCATGGGAATTAGAGGTAGTATTGGTAAGTTTTTATGTGTAGTTAACAGTACAAATATAGTTAACTTGTACAATTATATTTGTTCTAGCAATGTACTTAATTTCATACAATGAGAAACATTACTCGTGGCATAGGACTTTCTCCAATAATTGAAGGGCTTTAAGCAAGAGTTAAAATTTTTAAATTTATTTTACAGCCAAATCATTGCACCTATATCTAGGGTTTGTGGCAACAAATTTTTAGTTCCTAAGTTTTATCTAATCTCCAACTTTCTTCTATAAATAGATGCATTTGTTGGAAAATGTATGTGTCTAAGCAAATATAATATTCATGTATTTCATATATTATTCAATTTATTAGTATTCTACATAGTGAGATAAGAAAAATTGAAAAACCGAAACCTACTGAACTGATTCTAAACCTACTGATGAAATTTAGGTTGTATAAGTTCCATAACTAATTACTAATTTCATAACAACTTAATCAAATAATTCTTAGTGGGTTAAATAAAGAATTAGCATGTTTTAATAGCTACAGCTTTGAGTTACATCTGTCATCCTTGGGTTTTTCCATATTCATCAAGTGTGTTGAAGTCTACATTTTTTGTTTCCCAAGAGATTTCCAAAGATTTATTTGTATCTCAACCATTTGTACTTTAAAAAATGATTTTCAAATTAAAATGGAGCTTCCATTTTATTAAAACAATTTTATGATTTTAAGATCTACTTATTTTTGTGTTGATCAAAATCAAATCAAATTAATTAATTTTTTAAAATGTTTTTAACAACTTCTAATTAATTGTAAACCTTTCCAAAATGGGATTTAGAGAAACTCTGTTCTATTTGTATCTGTTCTATTTAGTAGGGTTTTATTTTTTAAAATGAAACTCAGCATTATTTTTCATTTTATAATATGCTAATATTTCTTAATCTTCAAAATTGGGCTATATTGGCATAATTTCTTAAATTTGTTATACAGGATCTGATAAATTTAAATAGATTTCCCATGTTTCATTAAAAAAGGATATAAATAAGGGTTTAGGCAATTTAATTTACAAGCCATAAATAGAGATAACTACAAAATTGAAAGTAATGACCACTAGTTTGCATTGAACAGGCTGGTAAGTAGAGTAGGGCAGTGGGCTCACCCTAGAATGGGTTATATTTGTAAACTTCTTTAATGATAATTTTTAATGAAAATATTATAGAACATAAACATACGAAAATTTAACAAATGTGAATTGAAGTTTGTTTTCCGTACAGAAAAGTGTTAAACTTTGTACATTTCTCTATTATTATATTATTTGTACATATCGAATAATAGGTACATAAAGTAATTTTAACAATTTGTACAATGAATGTTTTCAAAAGATATGTATTTAAACATCTTATTATATCTTATTAAACAACACTTAGTTACTAAATAAGATAATGAAGTGTTGTAGAATAATTTTTAGCAATTTTTAAATTGTATTTTATTTAAGGTAAAGTAACTCATTAAAAGTCTTCCATCCTTTTTGTGTCCTTTTAACCTTCAATGATGTTAACCTAAAGAAAAATTTATGTATATATATATTTATTTATAAGCTACCTAAATTAAACCCAAATTATGTTAGTTTATTAACTAACATAACTCCAGTGATTACTTAAAAATGGATCTTATTTTGATTAAGCTAACAAATTTTCTTTCACTCATATGTATTTCTAAAAATTATTTCCAATATAATTTCACAAAACTGAGTCTTTACTCCTAAAGTTTTTAGTATATCATTGACAAATGTCACTCTTTGGTTCACCATTTTTTATAAGTGTAAGAAACAACTTGGTGTGTATGCTTTACTGTATGGTGAAACTGTTTTCTTGATAAATGTGTTGAGAGTTAAGTATTTTCTACCACTTTTAACTCAAAGAGAAATTCATATCACTTAAATAATTTCGTTTATATAATATCAGAAAGTGCATGATAAAATTTATTTCAAGAATATTTTTATGTGAAATTAAATTAACTTTTATAGAATAATTTGTAGCTTTTTCTATTATTTAATCAGCAATTGGAGTTCTTATGAGAACAAAAAGTACATTCCACATCTCGGATCAATTCCATTTCATATTAATATAATTTCTTCACTTTACCATTATTGTTATATTAATCTTTTACAGGGGAAAGGTGGGGAGGAGATGGAGGTGGCAAGTGGGGTAAAGAAGAATATGACTGGAGTGATTCTGGTGGACGTAGAGATGATTATGATCTAAGGTAAAAAATAAAAATTATCCGTTACTAATGATTCAATTATTATATAAGTTGTTCTAAATATGCTATTTTCACTGATTCCCTGCATCTCATATATTTTAAAAAAAATAATGTCTAATTTTATATTCTATAAATAAATAATAATAATTTTGAATTGTACAGGGAGGTAGAAAAAAACTCTCTATCTCCCTCAGCCAGGTAGGTAGAGAGTTTTTTTTCTAGCTCCCTGTACGATTCAAATTAATAATGAAATGTGGTACTACATTACCACAATTATCATCATGATTTGAATGACAGGTAGTGGCCCTTTGCAAAACGAGAGTCTAATAAATAGCTAGCAATTTTACCTCTGCCGAGCACAAGACAATATATTCGTCATACTTGGTGGTTAGACTCGGAGAGATGTGCAGGGAACTAGAAGTTTTTCTCAGCTCCCTCAGTGGTGCAGTTGGTTTGAGAGTCATAGTAATTATTTCAGCTTTGATGGTAGGGACTCCAAACTGAGAAATTACATCCAACAGACAGCAAGGCGAAATGTTATCTTGGTGAGAAAATCCATAAAACTCTGAACATGTCTTAATTATCATTATTATATTTCCATTTATGACTAGAGTGGTTTGAAATTTTTTTTTTTTTTTGTCATATACTGTTTTATTGTTAATCTATTTTTTTAAGTTATGGTATCTTAAATAGACAAACTATTATTAGTTATCTTTGTTCTGTAAATAAATGTTATATGCATGTATTATTGCACCTTTCTTCTTTGATGGACAACTAAATGAAGCAATGTGCTCCAGCTTTTTGAATGTTTATGTTGAAGTTCTTGAACTTCTGAGACTAATTCCTCTCTGTTTTGTTTACCTGTTCTTTCCTCAGAACTTTATGAAATACTTTGAATTTATAACTAACTTATAACTAACTTCATGAAATCGGTTTTCAAATATCTTTTTCATTTGGCAGTAGAGTCCATTCTAATAATATTTTTTATCTGTTAAAGTTCGAGAACACCTCCATTCTAGCTAGAAAGAATAACTTCTGCCACCAAACAATTAGAGAAGCCATAGAAATCTTGAAAAACCCAAATAACACAAATAGCGAAGAAGGATAAACTTGTCTTTAAGTTGAAACTGTAAACCAGCATTGTCTGGAGCCAAATATACTCGTCTGGAAATTTTCTGATGAGAGCCAGCCAGTGAGAAGGCAGACTTGGATCCAGTTCTCAGGGAGGTATAATAGCCCCCCTCCCAGATCTGTAGTCACTTTCATTCTCCATTCAGCCTTGAGGAAACCGTCGTAGGATGTGAAAAAGCTCGTTAAAAAAACACCCTTTTACGCAAAGTCAAACTCAGAAGAAGAGTCTATGAATATTTACCGCTGTTGTTTATGTGTGGATTATAGATTGGAAGGTGTCATAGAGACAGAAGAGAGATATTTGAAGATTATTCAATACCTAATATTTGACAGATGAGATGATCAAGTTCATAATATAATGTTTATAGAGTTAGATTCCTATTCTATAGAATTGTTGCCTAGCATGGGAGTGAACTCATTTTTTAGACTAATGGAATTTTCTGACAGCACTCATGATAAAGCAGTGCTAATAATTATTAAAACATGTCCATGAAATTTTTTTAAGCGATACTCTTTCATATAAATTAAATTGTTTTATTTTAAAATTTTAAGTTTGTTTGTTTATTGGGGATATACAGCACTCGACTGCTTTGGTTATCAGCGCCCTCCATGAATAAAATAAAGAAAATTTTAAGTTAAATTAATAAATTTAAATGAGTTTATGATAATAATATTGATTTATAATTTTTTTTTCCTTTATAATATATAAGAATTAATTTGGGGAAATAATGTTTCCATCATCTTGATCATTAAATTAAAATTATAACAGGGAAATGTGTAATTATTATGTTACTTTATCTGCATCAAAAAAAATAAATAAAACTTAAAACTGTATTTAGGATGAATAATTCTGCAAAGTTGTAATTAAAATATGATTAATGATGTCAAAAGTTTTCACCATGTATTATTTTTATTTATTATTATTAAAGCGATTATTAAATCTTAAGTATCATCAACTAAGTGCAACTACAAAACACTTTTAACTCTTGAGTACATGGTTGAGTCATCTACTAATGGGTATGAAAGCTAAGATATATCCCTACACCTTATGCTGTTGCTTTTTTTCTCTTAGACTAACCACTTGACAACAAAATCCACTGCAATCTAAATATAAATATTCCTTCCATGTTCCTTATGGATACATACATACACAGAGAGACAAATATTTTATATATATTCATTTATGCATTTTATTTATTATTGTGATTTAAAAAGGAAGTAAATTTAAAAAAAAATTATTTTGAGTTAAATGATAAAATCTGTTTCCAAACATTAATATACTAAGTATGTTAATTGTATCTATTTGATGTATTGTAACTTTAGTGTAGTGCATGTTTAAATAGATGGATGAATTATTATATTCACATGCAAGTGTTGATAGTGGAAAAGGAGTCTGTATGAAAACTACCTCTTTACTTCATTAGACAACTTTATTAAGTATTTAGGCACTTACAGTGCTGTGAATATTTAGACAATTAAGTGCTGCGACTACTCTAAAAGTTGACTATATTTTTGAGAGGAACACTGAATTATGAGGCTTTACATTTTTTTAAAGTGGTAGTGCCAAAATGAAAATATTATGACATTTCATCACAATTCATCATATGTTGAATTCATTCTTTGATAACAATATAAAAATTCATCCTTTATTTCTTTGAAGACATTCACTGCTCCTGATTGTTTTGTTTTTATGACTAGGAACTCATTATATAGAATATGAATTTCATTATATAAGCACTATCCTAAATATAAATCTATATTGTAGTCAATTGGGAGTGGAGCAGACATGTTTTTGCAACAATGTATTTGTTTATATTGTGAAACATACCTACCTAAGAAGGTTACATGCAGATCGATTCTAAACATCAGAAGATATGATCCATCTATTATAAGAAAACATATATTATTTTATTTTACTGCTGTAATTACAATTTTTTATTTATTTAATAAATTGATATGTCCAATATTATTTCTTATGAATTCAAACATCAATTCAGTAAGATAATTAATTATCATTTTAAAAGATATTTGATTTCCTTGAATTAAATTTTTATTTTTATTCTTATTAATAAAATATTTAATANAATAAAATAGTAGCATTTTTTTATTTTTTGACCATTTGAATGTATTACATAGTTATTTAACTATAAATAATAAGAGAGATTATTATATAAAAGTAAAAATAAAATAAGCTTCTAGTTAAATCTGTAAATTTTCCACAAAATTTAAATCATAGCTTCCCATAATTCAATGAACATGTTACTATAATATCCTTAAGACATTTTTCTGAAACATGATAATTGATTTTTAAAAAGTTATTAAGTTGAATGTGCTTAATATTAATATTATTTTATGACATTTTTTAAAACTCTGAATTATATTGAAACATTAAAAAAAAATTTTTTTTAATAGATTTTTTAAAAGAGATTAATAACACTCTTCTTCACAGTATTAATATTTATTCCTTGTAATTAAAACTATAACAATGCTTTTCATATTAACATTGTTAAATGCCAAACAGTAAATGAATTTATTTAAATTATTATTAGTGAATTCAATCCAAGTGTTCATTTTGTTTGAAATATTCAATGTGTCATTTTTTTGTTTTTGTTTGTTCACTGTACAATTTTGTTAGTATTCATTAAATAACATTTCATCTTAATGAGAAGCCTAATTCTTATAAACTTGATAGAAAATGCATCAAATTAGAGAGAATTATAGTTATTTAAATTTAATTTATTGTATTTAAAAAAAAAAAAAGTAACTATATGTGTGAGTGTTTGTGCATTCATATGCGATGTATGAGATTTGTCGGCTCTTGCATTGAGTGAACTGGAGATTTAAATTAATGGAAATATATTATCTTTTGGTTGTGTGTGTGTGCGAGCGTGCGTGTGCATCATGGGTGCATGCGTGTGCGTCATGGGTGCGTGGGTGTGTGTATTGTTGGGATTTAAATGGACAATAAATTTAAAATTTTTATTTGGAAAGAAATGGTAAAATCTTGTTCCGAATAATTATGTGGTAAAAATACTAATTTTATCTTTTTCTAGCTCTTTAACTTTTTTGTAGAACATTTTAAGTTAAGTTAATGAATTATTCTATTAAAATGCAAGTGTTGGTGGTGGAATAATATTTTGTATTGAAACCAGCGGTATATTTCTTGAGAGAACTTTATTGCTTATTTACTATTAAGACACTAAGTGATAAGAATATTTAGGCACTTATAATGCTGTCTATTCTAAAAGTTTTTTTTAAGAATATTTTTTAGGAGAGCTCTGAATTAAAATTCTTTATTGTTTTTAAAGTGACAAGGGCTAAATGAAAATATTCTTTATGTTAAGTAATGTTTCAGTTCTATGACTGAGGGCAATATATAATAACATAATTTAATTTGAATTTTGTTTTATGAGCAATTTACTAAATATTAAGCACAATTCATCGATCCTAAATTACAGAAACTAAAAAAAATGTCCCTTACAGTTTCAGCAAATTTCCTGGGGAGAAAACAAGCAATTCACGCTGCTAACATGACTCGCTTTCTTGACCAAATTTCACATTGTTTTAATGAACTGGGGTGAACCTATACAATTATATGGGATAAAAAGAAACTTGAACTTCGCTTTGTGATAATGATATTTATTTATTAAAGCTTTCATGACTCAATGTCTCAGAGACCAGGAATTATTCAGGCGANGGGGTTAGAGAGAGACCTAAATTCAAAGTTTAAAATCTTTTTTTTTTTTTTTTTGTAAATATTAACATTACAAAAAAAGTATAACAAAAATAGGTGTAAAAAAAAGTGTAATTTTATAACATTTATATCATTTAACAATTGGGGGGGGGAGGAAGGCATATTAAGAAAGATTTTTAAGGATGAAATTTTGAGTGTTGGTCAGGCCCTCTTATTTTCTGAATATAGACTCTAAATTTGGTATTTAGGCTTTTCATTGAAAGTCCCCAAAAAAATTAATTTTTAGTTGAAATTGATTGCTTAACAGGGGAGGTTTAGGGAGCTCCCAAATCTATAAATTAAAATTCATATCTATAACATTTTTGGTTATTATTTGAGTTACAAAAAAGTATGTTGATCATAATAGGTTTAAAATATAATTTTCTAACATTTGTATTCTATAATATTTTTACATAATTGCTTGCTAAGGTATTTATGAATGTAACTATGACGGGTTATCACATCTCCCTTCTTCCTTCTTGGACAGTCTCGAGAAAAGTTGCATGGTCGTACCTTTTATGCTCTTTGAGATCTCCGCATTGTGAATTAAATGTCCTTATTTTAATTTAGATCCATCTTTAAAGGAGCATGGGAAATTGCTTAAATTATGTAGCTCTTACATGACAGATTTTTTTTAATTTCTTAGCTTAATATATAGATCTTCACTAAGTGCCACCATTCTCATATTCATTGAAGATTTTGAAGAGCATTTGAAAAGTGCTGGGTCCTCAAATATTCTGTTTGCAGGACTTGCAGCTTGTGGGCAGTACTGGATGCTTAGACCAGGCTGACTGGAATATGATGGTGGCAAACAAGTATCTGGTCTGCTCCTCTGAATGCGGAAAACTGAAACCATGAGTTTAACAGTGAGCAATAAATGTATTTCACCGAGTAGGCCAGTGAACTGCCAATAAAGAGTCAAAGTTTTAAATAACTAATCAATTACTTTATAAATATGATGGGACTTTGAATTTTGGACTTAAACTGAGGACTGGAAGCAAAGAGAGGTTGCTGGAGATAGTAGAGGTGGTGTCATTAATTCTGGGAAGTATGATAAGTCATCTCATAAATTAGTGAGCTCGTGATTTGATGAATATTATGTATGTATTTTATATAGATAATATATATTATATATACACACACAAATTGTATTATATGTGTGTGTGCGTATTAAGTACACACATATACAACACAGCTTTTTTTAAGCAAAAGTTAAGAGTGGTATATCATTCATATGCAGGTTAAATTATGTCCTGAGCTTGTGGGGGACCTACATGTTCATTTCTGTATGTACCTTTTATAGTAGTGCAGATACTGGTAGTAAAAACCGTACTTCATCTTTCATATAAATGCATTTATATCCCTTTACTAAAATTTACAATCTGCTCAAAGCATTTCTGCTCCGTTATTTATCCATTAAGACGCAGAAGAAATTAATTATTTCAAACTCTTTACATTTACTGTTAACCAACGGCTATACTAACAGCAGCAACTGACTTACAGTACGTCAATATTTAATACCAAAAGCAGATGGTTAAATAAATGATGAACCTTATATCTTATATCCTTATATGTTCTTTGTAGCCTTATATTTAAGTGTCTCAACATCATTTATCATCGATTTTCTCCCTGTGTGTAATGTGTTGTCTTGTAGAAGTATATAAATTTTTAATTTAGAAAAAAATTTGTATTTTGAATTATTATGTATTGTCTTAGGAAGTACAGATTTTTAATTATGATCCATAGTGGTACATTGTATTAGTCAGTTGTTCATTGTAAATTGAATATTTTACTCCTGTTATTATTTAGCATTATATAAGTTATTATAATCATTATTATGTAAAAGCCAAGTGCAGTTGATGTGTGTGTGTGTGTGTGAGTGATACTACATCTAGGTTTCATACTCCCCCTCCATGCTTAAGACCTGTGCCTATAATATATATATATATATATATACAGACACACAAAAGCTCTCAGCTTTTGTGCCTTTTTGAACAAAATTTTAATGTTTATTATATTTATGTTCCAGTTGGATGTGTTTTATAGGTAGTTCAAATTTTTAGGAGTATATTTGATTCATTTATTATTTTTATTTTGAGCTTGAAGTAATTTTATTAAAGAATATGAAGTATATGACGTCTGAAAGAATATGACGTCCTCTCTCATCTTCATAGCCCTGAAGATCGCTTACAATGTAAGCCGAAACGTTGGCAGATAATCCTTTATTAAAAAAATACATTTTTTTAATTTGTGTTTTTTTTGGATCTACCTCGACCGAACCCCAACTAAAATCATCTTAGAATAATATCTATGGTCAACAAACTCTCCTTTTGAA